>JAFIRS010002085.1:0-254394 GCA_018342105.1 Gonioctena quinquepunctata | reverse complement strand
AATTAAGTTCATTTTTCCATGATGAGTTTATGTTTATTTGTCACCTTGAGAATTGTTTTGCTTATATCTGAGCTATGTTTCAAAATTCAGATTAGGAATGAAATCAACAAGAGTATTAGTGTCATATAAAAATGAATATTTATTTGAATAAGTTTTATTGAAAATTAAGGAATGTTTACTGTCATTTTGTTTTACTCTTCTATGTCGACTGTGAACCCACACATATCTGAGGAAGAAGAAGTAACCACCCGAGAAAAAATCACGAGCACAAACAACCAAGAAGCGAAATGCAAACGCATAGAAAACCAACCCGAAGGACCTCTGCTACAGATTGCAGGAGATCTAATACGAGTCACATTGATTCGGCAAAAGAGATGATGTCAATCCTTCAGTCAAAACGGGATTCTGCCCAGAAAAAAGCAATAATCGAAAAATTATCCAATTGTTAAAACAATGCTGAATCAAATAAGTCAAATTGATTCAGCAAACAAGTTCATCGATGTCAATCCCATAGTCAATACGGGATTCTTCTGCCAGGGAAAAGCATCCAGCGAAAAACCCACTTGAGAGCCCGTTGTGAATCCAATTTGCTAGCCATGGAAGAAGAAAATGCCAATTATGACACCATCCTCACAAAATCAATTTAAGCAAGTAGAAATGATGCCTATACATGTGGGGTACTCTATATACAGCATCCAGGGATATACAGCCAGAGGTGAATGCAACTGTCAGCATTAAGTCCAAGCAGCGATACAGAATGTGCTTCCGAATCCAGTACCAGGGTGGATCAAAGAGAGAAGCAGATGTGTAGAGATCTGAATATGTAAAATGACCAGTTTTTTATATAGCTGTCGGATAGGAGAAACTTGGTAAAGATCATAGGATTGTGTTTTGTTTCGAGTAACTTTTTCAATTTATTAATTCCTCTTTCATTGCATGAATTTCAAAAAAAATTAAGCATTGGGACCATCGTTCAAAAGGACATAGAATGTCAGGAGAACCTTGCCCCATATTTCGATAGCCCAGAGATATGCACACTTCGTTATTTATCCTATTTGATTCGTTCGATCATTATTGAACCTTGAGTTGTTTTATAATGGATCAGGTTCAACGGTTAGATATGATATACAGGGCTTTTCAAGATGAGCGTTAATTAGACGTTTCTGGCAAACCAGACAACGGATCAACCTGAAAATTTCACAGTATGCATAAATTAATATGATCTACACGCCTGAAATTCTAGACGAAGCGGCGTTGCCGCTTCTACTATGAAGTAGCGGCTACTTTGATTTTTCAAATGGAACACCCTGTATATAATATCATATTATGATTTATTATCAGTTTGTCAACAACTTCATATACTATTTCTCTATACCTATCTGTTACTGTTTAGAAGATATAAATTAATTTCGATTTTATTTTACCAAACATGTACTTTCATAAACGCTGATAATCTTGAACTCTCTGGTACTGAGACGATCAAATTCAAAATGGAGTGGAGTGATACCATGAGGATCTTCACTTCGAGTCATATTTTTATTTGCCTCATACAGGGTCTTTAAAAAATCGATACTTTGTTCACATGAAAAAATGAGTGGAAGTCAATTTTTTTAAATAGAACACCCTGTAAATTTCCACATTTTTGAGCTTTACATCCAATTTTAGATTGACTTTATTCAGATGAACTGATTCAAATAGAAAATGACGTGGTTTCCTTGTATTAATCACTCATTTTTGAAATTCAACATCTATTTTACTACGTAATATTTCTTTTCGATTTAGTTTTCCAACAGCCTAAAATCAGTCAATTCGAAATTGATATGTACTTCAGAAAAAGTTACAATTTGTATGCATTAAGGTATTGAGTGTCTCTACCGTACAACATTGCAAATTATTATTTTTTAATAGTATGCTTTGGAAAAATAAATGATTCAATTTTGAAACGTCAAACTTCCGTTGGTGGTTTTGACTGATTGTGATACCAATTATTATAGAAAAATGTCGAGATTAGGTTACAGTAATGAAGATTTCTTGAATTTATTAATAATTTATGGTGAGTGCAATAGAATTGCAAGTAGAACATGCCGAGTATTTCATGAAAGATATCCACAACTTCCGAAGCCGAATAATAATGTGATAAATCGACTACTAAAAAACTGTAGGTTGAATGGAACCTTTCGTCCAAAAATAATTCGTGGAAAGCCTGAAGTGGATGTTGATGACAATGGCATAACAGTTTTGGGATTTTTTCATGCATTTCCAAATGCTTCTCTACACGAGACTGAAAGGGAGATAGGTATACCCTACGTGACAATTTATCGCATTCTTAATGAGCACAAATGGCATCCCTATAAATTATACTGTGTCCAACATCTGAAAGAGACTGATTTGCCTTGTAGAGTGGAATTCTTTGAATGGTTACTTGTCAAAACTCAAGAGGATGAACATTTCCTTGACATTATCATATGGACAGATGGGGCCAAGTTTACAAAAAATGGAGATTCCAATAGACACAACAGTCATTATTGGGCGCCAGAAAATCCCCATGTCGTTCGCCAAAGGGGTTTTCAAGAAAGATAGCAATTTAATGTATTTTGTGCCATAAAGAATGGGTCAATTTTGTATATCGAGTTTTATGATGATAATTTGAATGCAACAAAATATGAAGATTTACTGAGAAATGGAATTCAAATGATTTTGAATAATAGGCCAGGAAGAGAACGTGTATGGTACCAAATGGATGGTGCTCCACTCCATAATTCTCGTTCAGTAAGCGAAGCTTTAACTGAAATCTTAGAAGACAGATGGATTGGTAATAATGGACCTTTTCGTTGGCCTCCTAGAACACCAGATGGAAATCCATTGGATTATTTTCTCTCGGGTTTCATTGAAAATATGGTTTACTCCAACCCAGTAACAACAATGGAAGATATGAAATCGAGAGTTAGAACTGCTTTCAACAGTCTATTCAACTCCAGACTCAATCAGAAGCGCTCCACATGAAAATCTTTTGAAGAGATTACATGTTTGTTCAAGTAGAGGTGGATATGTGTTCGAACATATTCTGAAATACACTGACAATTGAATTAACTTACTTATTCATGAAATTATTTTCAGTTCGTGTGTCAGCGTTAATAAAACTATTGTTTGAAGGGAAGTTTTATTTGATGGTTGAAGAGTATTTTAATAATCATTCATTCATTGTATTATCTGTGACTGATGGAGTAATATCGAACGGAATCTGTTAAATTTCAAAAATAAGTGATGAATACAAGGAAACCACGTCAGTTTCTGTTTGAAACAGTTTATCTAGAAAACGGTTCCCAATCGAAATAGGATTATCTCAACAAAGTCAATCTGAAAATGGATGTAGAGCTCAAAAATGTGGAAATATACAGGGTGTTCCATTTGAAGAAAATGACTTCCACTCATTTTTTCACGTGAACAAAGTATCTGCATTTTTCAAAGACCCTGTATGAGGCAATTAAAAATATGACTCGAAGTGAAGATCCTCATGGTATCACTCCACTCCATTTCGAATTTGATCGGCTTAGTACCAGAGAGTTCAAGATTATCAGCGTTTATAAACGTAGGCGTGTAGATCATATTAATATATGCATACTGTGAAATTTTCAGGTTGATCCGTTGTCTGGTTTGCCAGAAACGTTCAATTAACGCTCATCGTGAAAAGCCCGGTATAATATAGCTAGACACACACGAACGGATTTCCGTTAGTAGCCGACGACGGGCGAAGTTCGTGAACAATCGAGTAGGTGGAAGAGTGAGGAACCAGGGGTATGGTACGCTGTGAACTTGTTATTTGTGCAAATGGAGTGAGAAAATTATAATTACGGAAGTCATAGACATGTACCGTGTACGACCTTGCCTCTGGAAATTCAAAGATAAAGTTTATCTGAAAAATCTGAAATTATTTTTAAAATTATCCCTTTCTTGTTGTCTCAGTTCTTGTACTAATGCCATATTTATGTGTCTCCTCCAGCCCTCTTTCACCCATTTTGTTCCACGTCGTGTTTTTTTTTTATAACTAATGCTACCAAACTCAAACGGATAAAAGCCACGTCTCGTTTCCGTTCCATCCCACTTTTCTCGTCAAAACTACCTTTAGGAAATTAGTTGCGTCGAAAAGATCTGGCCCACAGTTCACGTCGTTTAAACTGTGACAAACTTTGTCACTAACGCACAGATCTGCTCCCTTACAGGCTACCTCATGAAGGTACGATATGTTTGTTAATGGTCACTGTTGGATTTGGCACTCGGCAGACCAGATCCGCAGGCATGGTCTGGCAGATCTGGACTGCAGGCCGCATCTCTCGAAAAATCCTTCCGTGTGTGTCCAGCTAAAATGAGTGATGCTACGATATAGGAAGTCAGTTGGATATTCACGAATCAGTCCATGTTTTCTGTAAGTTCCAACGGAGTTATAGAATGTAGTTTCTACTACTGAGCTGCCGTTCTGGCAGCATTGTATGAATAGTGTTAGGTGTAAGTATAGTCATTGTTGTTTATATTTATTTATTTTGAATGGTCTCCAAGGCCACCCAGTGAGACATTTGGTGAGACCATCTCCCTCCAATATCTGAAATATTATAGTTTCACAACAGAAATATAGGAATCTACACAAATATAGAAACTCTGGAAATAACCCAAGCCATATTCATACAAATACAATAAAACAATACATAAAAAACTTCAGCTGGATTATGATAATATGAAATGCTTTCAAGTATTGAATGAATGTGGTGTCTTGTGGAGAAACAACGTTTCTTGACATGTTTTTTGGGTAACCTTCCACAGTCTGAAAATGAAAATATAATCAGGAAAATCAGGAGAGGGCAAACTAATTAGTTCACCCCGATGAGTTAATTGCGTTCACCAAATTATATTTCCTATAGAAAAATGATTCAATTAGTCAAGAAAAGGAATGCTTTCATTTTGTTTTGGGAGAGGACTTGCAATTTTTGGTTTGAAACTGTTTTCACTATTTCTTATCATATATTTTATGTTGTATGTTAATGCTGTTAATTTTTATATATGAAACTAATTGAAATTCCAAAACACTTCTTGAAAACTGATTAAGATTCGGATGAGGACCAAAACATTACTGATTGAATTTATTATGGAAGGATTCGCAGGCATTTGTTGTTCTTCTTGAAGAGGATGAGCGTTCCGCCCAAATAAAACGAGGGAAAGCAGAAGCTTGACTTACATAGTTATCAAACAAATAATCGCAAAACTTATCCAATATTCATGTTTTGGTGTAAATGAAGAAAACAATTGTAAAACAATCACCAACATCTTCTGGTTTCAAAAATAGTAGACCAAACTCGGCCTGGCGGCCTCGTAGGACACCTTCACTTCGAGTGCAATAAACACTTTTTGCACTTGTTGCACGAATAAATATTGTACTACTTCATACGTCCCTATAGTTTGTTGGCAATTTGAAAGTGCGGCAACAAAGCCAAATTTTTTCAATTTTCAACATATCTTCTTCGGGACCCAATTTAGCCAACACCTTTTTAAAGGCAGCTGAGTAAGTGGATATGGTTTGGGACCCAACTCGAATACGTCCTCGATTGTGACTGACTCTCCGAAATGAAACTGAAAATACATCAATTAATTTCGTTTTGATACTCGAATATATTTGGAGATTTTTTCAACCGATATACCCGAATTTCCTTCCAGATCATCAATTATCTGAGAAGGCAATGAAAGAAAGGTGAGATAATTATATCTCCGATTGATGATGAAGGATATATCGCTCCTTCTCGATCTCCAAGAGAATCATCAAAAAGAGCGCTCGTGATGGAAACAATAACACGCGATGTATTTATTTCAGAACAGAACCAATATTTTCACTATCATTACTTCGGACTCGAAGCGAAAAACCCAGTAATGTTTTCATATATATATATATATCAATGGCGATAATGTCCGAAATGATAAAATACAGCATCAATGGAAGTTTCTTTGAAAATCATGTGATTGCTTTCGCAAAATCTTTCCCGGAGTATTAATGAAACCTTCAATGTTACATTTGTCGTCGATGATTATTCACTCACTAATTTTTTTTTTTCGATTTATTGTAAAGCATTCAATAGTTTGCATAAATTTATCTCTATTTTATTTTTCAGTTCTCAATGCATATTTCTTATTTTTTTTTTCAACCACATTGTGATGTCAATACACAAAAGCCCTAGGAAAATTAGAGCAATAATGCTGATAGCGGTATTAAAAACCATTTTTGGATCATTCTGTGAATATTGAACAATAATCCGTATGATACCTTGAAGAACACTTTATTCCACATACAGCCCCTCATTCACAATAAATAGGTAGATGACTTGTTATTCTATTACCTGATAGATTATTGGAAATACAAATTCAAAACAGATTTTGGAACGTAGTTCCTTATCGCGCGTTGCGAAAGAGGGCTAGACGGAATAAATTGTTGTAACGAGACTTTCGCTATCGTGCGGCGTGCGCGTGTTTCTCTGTCTGTCTCTTTCTCTCTCGTCATAGAAAGCAAGCCAGTTATTTTCGTTTCGTCTTTCTATTTCACATTGAACAGTGTGGTGTCGCGACGATTATTTTTGTTGAGTGTATACAGGTTTTTTGTTCGTAACAAATAATAAAAAATAATAACAATAATGAATCCTGACAGTGTTTCTGCACAAGTTCCGGATATTGCTGATGGAGTTAGGTAAGTAGAGATTTTATACAGACAATAATAAATGCTTATGTATTTTTAGCAAGTACGCATTATAACCTCTCTTTACTATTGTGCTAACCAAGTCATACGCGTCATAATCTCTCCATTATTGTGTGTTTAGCAAGTGTACGCGTCATAACTTTAATAAATTTGGAAGCAAATTATATTTTAATATTACAATATCAATGCGTATGTTTTTTTTTATGTTCTGGTTCCCACGAAAAGGGATATCCTGTAATGTTCAGAAAACATCGTGGGAACCAAGGGAAAGAAGGTAGGAGTTGGTGTTCTTCTTAAATTTCTGGAAGTTGTATGCCTCGGGGAACACCTCCCTAGGCAATGAGTTCCAAAGCCTCGCTGTTCGTGGATGAACGAGTCTTTGGAAAGTGATGTTCTGCAGGTCTCCAAAGTGACCACGAAGGGGTGTGATGACTGAACTTGACGGGTTAGTCTCGAAGAGACTGCCAAAGCAGGGACGATTGTTGATATTTCAGAAGAGCATCGCCCATGAAAATATCTATAAAATAGAGACAAATCGCCAACTTTTCTACGGTGTTCCAGACAAGTGAGCAAGTTTGTAAGCGAGGCATCACCGACGAGACGAATTGCCCTTTTTTGGACAGAATCCAATAGCCTCAGGATATGTTTAGGTGCCGCGCTCCAAATATGGGAACAGTATTCCAGGACAGGTCGGATCTGTGCCTTATAGATCATAAGCAGCTGGGTGGGGGTGGAATAGCTCTTGGCACGAAACAAAAAACCAAGTTTTTGGGATGCACTTTTGGCAATGGACCTCACGTGATTTTCCCAGGAAAGGTTATTGCTGATAGTAATACCAAGCATCGATATGGATGACTTCAGTGGTATGGTTACTCCTGACAAAGTTATGTTAGGCACAGTGAGATCGACTTTTCTAGAGAAAAGACATGCTTGTGTTTTGTTTGCATTGAATTCTACCAAGTTATTAGATCCCCACTCGAGAATTGTTGCTAAGTCCATATTTATATTATTAACATTTCTTCCTCATTCATTTCTGGTTTCACGGGCTGATATAGGGGCCCTGGAAGAGAAAGCGGTATGGAGGGTACTATCATCGGCAAAGCTGTGTACTGGACATGAAGTTGCTTTCAACAGGTTGTTGATGTGAAGTAGAAATAGTGTTGGTGCGAGAATAGATCCTTGCGGAACACCAGCATTTATGAGTAGAGTGTCAGATGAAACTCCATCGACCACTACATGGAGAGACCTGTTTGAGAGAAAACTAGCAAGCAGAGAACACAGCTGAGGGGGCAAGCTATAAGACGGAAGCTTGGCGAGGAGTCCCTGGTGCCAAACTCGATCGAACGCCTTGGAGATATCTAATGCCACAGCTAAAGTTTCTCCATACTTTTCAAAAGATAGCTGCCATATATGTGAGACGTAAGCGAGCAGGTCACCAGTTGATATCTGATGGCGGAAGCCATATTGCCTATCGTTGACAATTCCTGAGTCTTCCAGATATTTCATGAGCTCGATGTTGATGGCTTTTTCCATGACCTTTGAAATAATAGATAGCAGTGCGATAGGTCTGTTGTTGCTAGGTAGGGCCTTTTTGCCTTCTTTAGGGACTGGCTGTACTCTTGCAATTTTCCAATTGGACGGAAATACCCCCAAATTGTAAGAGTGGTTGAACAACTTGCAAAGAACAGGTGTTAATTCGGGGGCACATTTCTTGAGAACAATCGGCGGGATTCCGTCAGATCCACAGGCTTTGTTGGTGTTGAGACCCAGCAAAATCTTTCTGATAGTACGTTGGCGAAAGGTGATCTCGGGCATATGACTGTCAATAGGTGTAATGTTCGGGGGTTGTTTTCCCGATGAATCCAGAGTGGAATTTCCAGCAAATAGGTGCGCAAAGATATTCGCTTTTTCCTGGGCAGTCGTTGCAAGTGTTCCATCTTCTTTGGTTAGAGGAGGAAATGAGCTGGAAGTGAAGTTTTTTCCCACAGCTTTGGCGAAAGACCAAAATGAACGGGATCCGTTAGGACATTCAGCAAGTTTTGATCTTATTTTGGCATTGTGGGCATCTTTTGAGCATTCTATTGTCTCTTTGCATATGCCTCTAGCCTCGACATATGCTGCTCTGGTCTCAGGGCCTGGATTTTCTAGCCATCGATGGTATGCTGCCTGTTTCGAAGCCACAGCTCTAGAGCAGTTTCTGTTAAACCAGGTCTTATCGGATGATGTTCTTCTTTCGGTATTCGGTATGTAGGTTTGCATCCCCAACATGATGATTCCAGAAATTGTCTCAGCACATCGTGTTGGATCTACTGAAGAGAAACAAACTCTCTTCCATGGAAACGCTGAGAAAAACATACGAAGACCTTCCCAGTCGGCCGAATTGTAATGCCACATGAGACGGAGTGGTATTGTGCAGCTCGATGGTAAATGGAAAGAGCATGTTGTGGAGATGAGGGTGTGATCAGAGTTTCCAAGTGGGGCACAAACTTCTATTCTATACGGGTCAGGATTGGTGGTGAGGAAAAGATCTAGTGTATTGGCAGACTGGTTGTTGACATCAGGGATGCGAGTTGGTAGCTCGACCAGTTGTTCTAGACCATGAGTGATGGCGAAGGCCTCGGCTTGACGACCCGCATCATCTGTTTTGTTAGAGAATTTGAGCCAGGCAGCGTTATGTACATTAAAGTCTCCCATGATTATGGTTTCAGCTATTGGATGGTTCTCCTGAATGTAGTCCAGTTTGAGTGATAAAAACTCAAAGAGGTCGTTATATGAAGGTTCATTAGGTGATAGGTAAAGGCAGCAGAGTTTGGTATCAGATAGCTTGAACCACATCACATCAAAGTCTTTCGGTTTCAAACTCTCTTCACGCTGGCATGAAAGGTTAGCCTTAGCGTGAAGGCAGACTCCACCTTTGAACCTGAATCGAGAATGGAGTTCGTAACCAGGACAAAGCATATGGACCTTGTTGGTGGACGAGTTTACTTGTGTTTCTGTTAGAGCCAGAATATCCGGTTTTTTCGTCTGTAGGTGATGGTGGACGTCATCGATGTTCTTGTTGAGTCCGCGGATGTTGCAAAAATTAATCTTTAATGTTGAGTCCCCTCGAGTACCTCTCGCCCGGAAATCCGAATGGAGAGGTATTTTGCTTCCGGAGTGTTTTACTCTAGGAGACTTCATCTTATTACTATTACTATTACTAAAATTGAGCCTACTGATTGAGTTTATATTACATTGTATTTGTTAATAATAAAAAAAATATTATTATAACTTAAAAAAAAATGTATTACAATTGCTTCCCTAATTAATCGAAAGGAACTTCGTTCCATCCGGGTGTCCCTTGACACCTCTCAAGTTTTTTATTTCCAGCCAAAAAAAATTGAACCTTCGAATATTCCTTTATCAGAACATTAAATACATGGTTTGATTAACATTTGTTCCACTTAAACATTGTATTGATTGATATAAATTGACTTGTTTTACTGGAATAATGATTTCAAATTGGACCATGAAAACTACTTAAACAAGATTATATACTTGATGAACTCAAAACTCCAACTTTTTAGTTGACTACGAATTTTGGATTTCTTGGGAGAAATATGACAATTGATACCTAGATTTAAGAATAATTTTCGAAACTACTGAATTTCATATATTGATAATGCATCTCTGTCTGAGTACAAAAGTTAAGACCTTTAGGACATATGTACATATGAAGTTTTTTTTCTCAAAATGGACCCAAGAACAACCTCCTGTGCCTGTGGGGCGTGTATCGAAAATCATTATTTCTTATAATTTCAAATGAATCGGTTCACATATTTGGTTGGTACCATCTTACCGACAATCCATTTGAACTCTGCCATTCAAAGATAGTTTTAGTTTTATGTTATTTATGTTTGTTTAACTTCCTGGACAATAACTATCTGTTCAATAAAATCATTAATATTATTTTTATCATTATTATTATCAATACTTTGGCGGAGAAACTTCGTGAAGTACTGCCAGATTGAGAGCAGCTCTTGTTTCCGATCCTACTGATCTTCTCGGAGACACCTCTGATATACGGAAGGTAGATCACTGTGCTTTGTTGTTGTTCTTCGGATGTCTTCGATCTCTCGAGTTGTTTCAATATTTCTCTCAAGAGTTTCTCGGGTATCTATTTCAGTGCAGGTATCCTCTGTTGTGGTTCATTTCGGCACGTAGTGACTCTTTGTTGTTGCATATGTACATCGTTCTTTCCACCAATATTTTTACGATCCCTATCTTTGTCGAACTCGGATGATTGGAGCGGTGGTTGGGATCCTGACACGTATGTGTCTTCTTTCTAAGGACAGAACTACGGATGCCATTGCCTGTTCTTTCAATATTCACATCGAGAAGAGGTAAGGTATTGTTGGTTTTCGTTTCCATCGTGAATTTGATGGAATCCCTGATTATTGCTAAAAAAAAAATCCTGGAGTTTTTTGTCTCCGTGATTCCATATAATCCACGTACCCCAACCACAGTTTTTGTTTGTATACAGCTTTACGTATAGCCAATTCCTCAAACCACTACATGGTAACGCTGGCGATTATTGGGGAAAGGAAAGATTCCATTGGAAGTCCGTCGCCTTGGGAGAAGAAGCGGTCCTTGAAAAGGGAAACATTCTCAATTGAATATTGAATAGTTTTCTATGAATGGAAAAAACCACAATGAAAGTGAAGTTATTTTTTGTGAACAGAAAACAACTACTTCCCTGACTAAAGCCACGCTGAACATATTTTCAAACATATTAATCTATCATGACAGGTTTTAATGTCAAAAAAACACTTTTCAAAAGGTCTCTCCAGGAGAAATGTTCCATTTTGCATTCAATATTCAATCAAAAATGTTTCCCTTCTCAACATAATACCCCACAAGAGGTTATCTTGGACGATGGTATACATTTCGAACGATGGTATACAGGGTGATTCAAAAGTACTTTACCAAACTTCAGTAGGTGATTCCTCTCAATGTTCTAATATAAATTGTCCAAATAAATATATGCCCGGCAACGCTTCTTTTCCAAAATACAGGGTGTTGAAATTTTATTTTTATTTTCGTTTTTTCAAATAACTTTCGAAATACTGACCTTAATTAAACGAAAATTGGTATTGAGAGGTTTTTTGAGGTGTCGAACTCGAACCTGATGTAATTATTGCTCTTACTCGTAGGGGGCGCCACCTACACGTCTTTATCTTTTTTGAAGATTCATATCTTTTTTAAGAGTACTTCTAGCACATTTTTCAGTGAAAAAATCAATTCCTCTATTATATCTACGTAAAAAAGCTACCATCGTTACAAGTCGCTATAAGCAACCGTTTTCTAGATATTTGGACTTGAAAATTTCAAGTCGATTATTTGCTAATCGATGCGTGTTGAAGTTATTACCATTATTTTGCATTTTTCACAAGAATGCTTAGGAAATGAATTCGTCCTGTATTTGATATGGCGGATTGAATTTGTTGTCTAAATTCATAAATCACTCTGTATGTCAGTAACGAAGCAGTTTTGGACATTTGTATATGGCATTTTGCAATCATATTGGCAGTCCCTGAAACCCCATAAGTTTTATCGGTTTCATCTCCGGACACCCTGTATATATATATATATATATATATATATATATATATATATATATATATATATATATATATATATATATATATATATATATATATACCGGGTGATTCTCCCAGGTGGCTCACGCCTATAACTTTTTTATTATTAAAGATAGAAAAACTAAATTTGGGGGTTGTGTATTATAGTTCAATTTACATTTTTTGACAGATTTACTTGCTTCGCCGTACCTCCGGTTTGACCGAAAATGACCCCAACTATCGATTTTTAAATGGGACATCCTATATATTTTTACTTATGTCAATCGAGAAAGACATTCTAAATCCAACAACATCTCACTTGTCAATATTTCACAAATAAAGTCATTTTTATTCCCATTTTTATTTTTCGATCTAGAATGCCATGGATCGTGTAAATCGCTTCATGCTTGATCAAGTAACATGGAAAAAATATGACTTTGAGGCTTATGACTTCACAGTCGTTTCAAGAATTATTTAAAAGTCGCAAATTGGTCCATTTAGGATCTAAATTTTCAAAATGACCTTCTCCTTGATCACGGCAAAGTTCAACTTTCTCAATTGTTGCGCGCACCACATTGATTAGCTGTTCCGCAGTGATGTTCTAGAATGCCACCCTTACTTTATCCCCCAGTTCTTCACGAGTAGCTGATGCTGTGTTATACACCTGATTTTCAATTGTTTTCCAGAGAAAAAAATCCAGCGGATCTCTGGTGATCTAGAACATGAAAAAGAAATAATAAATTATGAAAAAATATGACAACTTAAGAATGTACCTCGCAGGCCACTGAATAGATCCATAAGTGCCTATCCACTTTTCTGGGAAGGTGTCATTCAGATGTTCTCTTACGACTTGAGAATTGTGAGGTGGCCCTCCATCTTGTTGAAAATAGATATCAACTTGGTTAGCCAGTGGCAAATCTTCAATGAAATCATTAATTTTATTTCTAAGGAACTGTAGATATATTTTCGCAGTAAGTTGCCCGTCGAAAATTATTGGCCCTAAAAGGTTTCCTCTGATAATACCCATCCAGCAATTGAAACCAAATCGCTCTTGGAAATTTCCTTCTTGCATCAGATGTAAATTTGTTTGAGACCAGTACCTTTTATTATTTCGATTGAACAGACCCAAGTTGGTGAATCGAGTTTCATCTGAATAAATCATTTTAAATGGAAAACATATTTAGTCAAAAACCAGTTGCAATAAGTTAATCTTTGGTTTTGGTCGTTATCGTGAAGATGTTGGTGTAGTTCGTACTTGAATGATCGATCATTATATTTGTGAGGAATTCTCCAAACGGACGAATAACTTATATCTATTATATTATTATATATATTATTTCTGCATATTATGTACTACGTATAATTTATTTGTTATTTGATATTTATTGTTTTCATCTCAAAACAAGTGTTAAATCACTTACTGAGTACTCACATTTATTCACAGTTAATTGTCATTTTTATCTCTTGTAATCCACATTTTTAATTTACCTTTGAATAAATGTATTATTATTATTATTATTATTATTATCACGCTCAGAAACAATTTGGCGAATTGACGCCGTACAATTCACTTCAACATAGGCCAACAATCTACTTCTTTTTCTTCACTGACGATGAAGTTATTGGCATTTTCTTCTGGTTCATTTCCCATTTTCCTCTCCAGTTTTGGAAAATAATGCCGAGTGGGATGGCGACGATTAGGGAATCTCTGAGCATAAATTCGAGCTGCATTAGTTGAATTCTTTTTTGCTTCTCGGTAAATTAGCAATTTTCTCGTTTCTATTATAATTTTTCATATAAAATTATAAACTAAGCAACAAATACATTTAAATTGAACTATAATACAAAACCCCCAAATTTGTTTTTTTTTCTTCAATTATAAAAAAGTTTTAGGGGTGAGCCAACTTGGAGAATATATATATATACCGGGTGTCCCAGAGCTTTTAGGCCAGCAGATATTTCAGTTATTTGCAGAGAATTAAATTGAAAAAAAATACGTGTCGTAGGAGACCATAAGCTCGTTCATGTAGCATAGCAAAATCCACCCCCTGGCAAACAACCCCCGAGAAACCACCCCAAGCTTTTGTTTTTCAAATTGCACCCCCATGTTTGTTGCTGTTCAACTTACAGCCCGTTTCATTCCTTATTCATCGATATATCATAATATGTAGTTGTGAAGATAGTAAGTCGATAAAATTCAATTCGTTAGTGGGTACTATTAATTTGACGGAATGAATGGTTCCACATTGTAGAGACAAGAAAAGTGGATGTTAAAGAAAAAGAGTCAATAAAATATTGTTTTTCAAATTGCACCCCCATGTTTGTTGCTGTTCAACTTACAGTCTTTTTCATTTCTCATTCAATAATGTACCATGGTAGCTAGAATGGCATGCAGAATTATGGCAAATAAAAATACAAATGAAATAATAATTTATAAGCTCATCTGTATTTTGAAAAAAATATTATACTACAGAAATTGTTCAAAATGTTGGCCAGCACTTGCCACACATGCATCAAGTCGCCGAATCAGCGCGCGAGTACAGGAAGCTCTAATCATTTCCGGAGTAACGGTGTTACAAGCCTCTGAAATTTTCTGTGTTAAATCTTCAATATTTATTGGTTGAGTTTCGAAAACAACTCGTTTCAAATATCCCCATAGGAAAAAGTCCAGTGGCGTGAGATCTGGAGAACGTGCAGGCCATCGAACAGGTCCACTATTTCCAATCCAACGGTCTTGAAAGATATTATTGAGGAATGTAGTAACTATATTATGGTTATGTGCAGGAGCACCATCTTGTTGCCACCACATTTGTTGTCGTTCCTCAATTGGAATATCTTCTAGTAATGCAGGAATGCAATTTTCCAAGAAATGTAGATATCGGTGGCCCGTCAAAGTGTCTTGGAAAAAATGAGGGCCGATGAGACGTCCATTATGTAAACCACACCACACGTTCACACCCCACATTGTTTGGAAATTGGTTTCTCGTATCCAGTGAGGGTTGTCCTGTGACCAATAGTGCATGTTATGTCGGTTAACAGTGCCATTATTATGGAAGCGGGATTCGTCACTCCATAAGATTTGATCGAGGAAGTTGGGATTGTCATGGACTAAAACTTGAATGTGAGCAATGAATGCCATTCGTCTTTCGAAATCTGTAGGTCTGAGTCCTTGGTGTAAATGTATTTTGAAGGGATGATACCTGTACTGTTTGAAAATTCTGTGCACAGACGACTTACTGATCCCAATCTCCACTGCCAATGCACGAACCGAAATATGAGGATGTGCTTTGGCGTAGGCCAACACATTTATACAATGTTCCTCAGTTCGTACAGGAGTAGGATGTGCTTGATGTGTTTTCCCTGGAAATGATCCCGTTCGCATTGTATTTTCTACATACGGAAACGTATTGCGACCTGGTTGTCGACGATCAGGAAAGCGCTGCTCATACAGCCTCTCCGCAGCACGTTTATTCTTTTGGCATTCACCAAAAATTAGAAGCATATCAACGTATTCGTTGGGAGTGAAGGTAAAAAGGCATTTTGATATTCAACAACAATATCACGACTGATCGCAATTTGTAATCCAGATACCGTAGGAATAAAACAAAGCACCATAAAAGTTCTAACATTTTATTGACTCTTTTTCTTTAACATCCACTTTTTCTTGTCTCTACAATGTGGAACCATTCATTTCCGTCAAATTAATAGTACCCACTAACAGGTGAATTTTATCGACTTACTATCTTCACAACTACATATTATGATATATCGATGAATAAAGAATCAAAATATTTGAACTTTTCTTCTTCCTCACCTTTTGATGATTCCATTGAAGAAATGTCATTGAACAAACATAATATAGTTTTTCATTTTCATAGCTTACTTCCAAAATGTTAACTTTCATAGGATAGGTATTTACAGTAACAACAAGTCTAAGTTATTCCACGTTGAATAACTTAAAGAAACGGAATAAGATAGAGGTAACATTTGGTATATTTTTTGAAATAAAATATCAAAATATACAGAATTTACCTATCCACTTAAAAAAAAAATTATCCCTAAAAATCTGCACGCTAAGTTTTTTTTTATAGAATTGTAACAGTTACTATTTTCCGTTATATTTATCAGACAAAAGCTCCCTGTAAGGTAAACTCCGCTTGACGGTAATAATATAAGTTCGAAATGCCATTCGTGTTCGTGATAAATCCGTGGATTACATATATCCTAATAAAGCAGACTAAACGCCTTCGGAAACCGCACCGAATAACGCCAGGCGTAGCTAACATAGCACGCACAGTATAACCTGCGCCGGCTATCGTCTCTCGAGAAAACATTTTCAACAAGCAAGAAGCTGGGCTATGTTCAAACGCCGATAGACATTTCAGTCCTCCGATAGAAGCCAGCCAGCAGTCCAGTCGAACCAAGGCATACGATACCGAGCTGACGTCACGCCACGAGATTCCCACTTAGGAGGAATTCACAAGGAGTGAGCGGAACACATTCAGAGTTTTTCGTCAGAAGCGAGAGTACAGTTGAGGTCAGAGACAAAGACGCACGCACCGAGCTGACGTCGTCACAGAACGAAGGATTTTACAAGCTGGGTAATTATTCTGTGAAAGTATAATTTGTATCGCAAGCGACAGAGTCCACAAAACGGCGCGCATATAAATCGTTCGAGGTATTCCGGAAGAGGAGAGAAGCCGGCCGTAGTTCCGTTTCAGAAATATTTCAAAAGGCCCAGCCCAGCAGGAAACAGTCACGCGTCCGACTAGTATCAGGTGTGAGCCAAGAAGACCCGGCAGTCCACGACCGTCCCGGGCCTTGCCGAAGTGAATCGGGTTTAGTAAATATGTTCTATCGGGTAAAGACATCAGGAAATGTTTGTAAGTACCGCGAATTACGATGTGCGCATGATCGTAGAGGCACATATTTATTTCAAAGCTGTGCTGTTAATTTCTGCATACGAGTCCGTACGATACCACACCGCAAGAGCTTTTGGTTTAAATTTACCCCTTTGCCCAGAAAACACCACTCCCGCTTCCCTCTGTATATAGTGCTTGCCATGTGTTTTATTTGTTGTGATAACTTGAGGGCGCCGTCGGCCGCCCTTACTTCCTGCTATTTCTTTATTTTTTAATATACCTGTTTATCCTGTTTTTAGTATTCTTTCATTTACTATGTGAGTAGAATTTAAACATCTAGTGCGCAGTCGCCACCCAGGTCGAAACCCAGTTAAAGGCAATTAAAGCCTGCCTTGCTGGCCCTGTACAGTGTCACGACTATATTGACCCTGGGTGTCTTTCTTCACTGAGACTGCGGAGCAAAAGTGGCCTTTTCCTATAAAGCTAAAGGTGGCGCCGAAGGAAAACCGAGAATAGTGATAAGCGCCAAAGTTTGATAATAGGGAGAAAGCCTTTACAAATTGGCGCCCGAGCGGGGACCGTTTATATAGTATACCGGGACCTGTCATTTTTGACAGATGTCTACTTCGACTCAAAAAGAGAGTCAATATGCCGGAAGTGACCCCTCGTTTGATAGGTTTTCGGGGTATAGAACCGATTACCGTCATCCGTTTCTATTTTCAAGTTAACCGTTCACGAGACACGTGGGTGAAAGAGAGAAAGCAGCTCGTACGTTAAAGACGGTTGAAATCCGTGAAGCTAGTTTCCGCGGTATAGAACCGAAATCCGTTGAGGCTACGCCACGACCTGTCATTTTGCCAGATTGTCAAACTCGGCTCAGAAGAGAGCCAGGCGTCCGTGCGATACCTCCTTAACGAATTATCGAGTGCGCAAGCGCTCCCGCCATCCGTTCGTCAATAGGAGGTACGATTCTCCAAGATACGAGCACCAGACAAGGAGTTGAGTGCCGACTGTGAACCAAGTAAGACGTGCAAGCTGAAGAAGTTGAGTTTCGACTGTGGAGACAAGTAAGACGTACGAGTTCAGTATTCGCCTAAGATGCCGACAGGACTAGGAAGCCCCATCGCCGTGCCAGTGACCACCACAGGCCCCGCCAGTACCCACACCGCTGAGTCCAGGTGCAGGAGGCGGCCCAACGACACCGCGTCGGATGGGTGTATCAACTACGGAAGAGGAGCTAGACACCGAGGCTCGCTAGATTTCGCTTGGATCCAACCGGCACCGTTGACGAGAAGCGAAGGAGAATCATAAAGTTTCTCCGAGAAGGTTGGTAGCATCACCCGCACCGACTGTCACCAACCCGTTTCCGTTCCCCACGACTGACCACAGGAGTTACCACGACAACCGCACCGCCGCCAGTATTACCCACAATCACGGTGACGAGCACTGGAACTCCAATCATGAGCAACGTGCCCACGCAGGGACCTAGTGGTAGCACAGGCCGCCCCACTGCCGCCTACCACGAGTGTAGGGATGGCACCATTGAGTAAAGGACTGGAGAGTGACCTTTAATGGGACCAACGACCTACCGCCTTCCTCGAGGAGATTGGAGAAGATTCGAGAGTCCCAAGGCATCACCGCAGACCGCCTCCACAAAGCTGTACCAGAGTTACTGGAAGGGATGCCGGCCCTCTGGTTCAGAAACAACCGGGCATGCTGGCCGAGATGGGAAGACTTTGCACCGCCTTTCAGGACTTCTTCTTCCCCGTCAACTACCGAATTGACTTGGAAGTGGCCAATGGTGAGAGTATGACAGCCTACATCACGGACCTGCAGACCATGATCCGCCGCCATGGTGGAATTTCGCCTGATCAGGAGTTAAACTGGCTGTACCGCAACCTACACCCAGAGTTCCGACGTGAAATAAGAAGGACGGACTTCAACAATGTCCATGAATTCGCCAAAGCTGCCAGAGTACGAGCTTTTGCGAGCCGAGA
Source organism: Gonioctena quinquepunctata (assembly GCA_018342105.1). Lineage (NCBI taxonomy): Eukaryota > Metazoa > Arthropoda > Insecta > Coleoptera > Chrysomelidae > Gonioctena > Gonioctena quinquepunctata. Next base: position 235,187 of record JAFIRS010002085.1, on the reverse strand, counting down.
TTGAGCAAGCTCGATTACGTCAATGCCGCTTTTGCACCCTACCAGACCCCATCAGCCCCCAGTGGTCAGTAGGCAAGCCCAACTAGCCACCGCCCTAGGAGCCCAGTAGTCCAGCCAGTTATGAGCCAAGGCAGCCCAGTCATCCGCCGCCCATCAGGAGAAACCGAGAGTGTTAGGCAGCGTGCGGGCGAACCAGGGTATTTTAGGGCCAAGCAATCAGCCCCAGGATATTCGGCTCCTACGATGCAAGCGAGACGGAGTATTGTCTCGTGATTGCCCATGCCCACGGCCGGAAAACCAAAACCACGACTTGAGGAACGTACAACACCGCCCCATGACGCCTCTCACCCACACCGCCATCATCGCTACCGCCGACCACCGACCGCATCTTTCCGTCAAGATTCCCGGTGGCACCGCTGAAACGCTGATTGTCTAGGTGCCATGTCTCTATGTCGGCGACAGGATGATAGCCAGGCAGTGGGAATCTGTTAGGAGTACCGAAAGCTCCAACTGCTACGAGTTCACCGACTGGCCAATGGAAAATAGTTACCGTCCCCACAACGTATCACGTGGGGATCCGGGATTGGAGAACACCGCTTCGAGGACTCTTTTGGACACCTGAGTGGCCTGTCATCGATATGGTCCTAGGAATAGCATATTGAGGAAAAAGGCAGTTTGGACTCGACCTAGGAAGTGGCTAAATCTTGTTAAAGAACCAATCCATTGCAAGGGAAGCTCGGCCATACGTTTAGTTTATTCGTGCAAGTCAAACCTGACCCGCACCAGAAGGAAAGGACCACCCGCAAGACTTCCGACAGGACAATTACGCCATTCGAGGACATTGTTCATGGGGTAACGCCGCTGGTAGAACCTAGGATCCGTCTCCTAAATCAGAGCCAATAAAGCAGCGATACCGACCCCAAGTCCAAGGATGCAGAGGAAGTATTCAATCCCAAAGCTGACAGGAATGCCACAGGGAGGAACATCGTAGAACCCTCCGAGAGCCCGTAGACTCGCCAGTAGTCATCGTGCGAAATAAAGTTGACAAGTCGAGGTTCTGCAGCGACTTCCAGAAGTCAATTCCGTCTCCATGAGGATGCGTACCGTGGCCGTTCACCAACACCTTCTGGACCGACCAAGCCGCCCTCGAAGACAAGGACAAGCGGCCGCCGCCCCAGCAGCTCGGAACCCCCTCCGACTGTATACCTACCCGTCAATAGGGATCTGTGCTGGCGCTGTGGTCAACCAGGGCACACGCAGAGTGTGCCAGCAACAACCCCTCCTGTTTGCTCCCCGTGTGAAGCAGAGGATGTCCTCTCGCGGGAATGCCACTATTCCGACCCAGCCGCCCAGAGGAGACCAGCCCAGGAGGAGACCAGCCCGAGGAGACCAGCTTTAAAGAACGGCCTTGTGCCCCCGATGTCAACGGTATCCTGACCCGCATGTGTCCCCGATGCGGATGTTCAGCACCATTGATGCCGTAGGCAGGCCCGTAGGATCAGGATGCAGATGCCAGCATCAATCCAGGAAGATTTTTTACTTTATTATTGTGGTATGACTATTTTTTCTAATTTTTTTTTTTTTGACTGGTAATGTTTCCTTGTTGTACAATAATCATTGTACAGTGATCCTGTTGTTGCTCTCCGGCAACCAGGCAAAAGGTTATTTGTTTTCATTTGGAATAATTTGAGGTCCACATTCAAGTTTTATTTTATTTCCGTAATTTATGTATCAGGTGGACCTACCCGAATAAAGGTTCGACTATTGGGGGTAAGGCACCTGGCGAACTGCTATTTTCCTTCGAATGGACCTGTTTTTGTTAGAACATAAGGTTGCTAGCCGTCTAAGTTTTGAGAATGTTCACACAGCAAAGCAGTTGGATTTTTCAGGTCCCTCTGACCGTACAAACGCATGTTAAAAAGAAAAAAGTTTTTTTTCTTTTTCCCAGTAGGAAGGGTGTGTAACAGAAGTTACTATTTTCGATTATATTTATCAGACAAAAGCTCCTGTAAGGAATTAAACTCCCTTGACGGTAATAATAGGTCTAGAAATGCCATTCGTGTTAAATCCGTGGATTACATACAGTGCTAGTCAAAGTCCCTCCCCTCGTATCTTTTGAACGGGTATACTTATAATAATGAAATTTGGAGGGTGGAAATAAACGGATGTAGGCTTCAACTGGTCATAACAGGTGACGCAATAGTCATAAATGACGTCCTGAGGCCACTGTGACCAATAATTTTAAATGGGACCCTATGGCAAGTGACAGCTCGTTTTGAAGGTATTGAAAATACCTATTCAGTCATAATTTTGTTTGGGTTTCGGCTGATTTTTGATTGATAAATTGAAGAAATACGAAAATTATAGTTTCGCATTTAATTAATAAAAGATTTAAGAACCAGTTCTTATAATAAGTGTTCAAAGTAATGTGCTCCATCTACTTCCTGGCATTAATGCATCTATTGCTAAACTCTTGTCGTACTCGTCCCAGTGTGTCAGCGAAATTGCCCTACATTCTTCAACAATTCGTTGTTTCAGAATGGCAATACTGTCAGGTGCTGTAGCGTAAACCCTAAGATTTCAAGTCCCCCCATAGAAAAAATCTAATGGTGTAAGGTCCGGTGACCGAGCTGGCCATTCGATCGAACCTCGTCGTCCAATCCATCTACCACGATATTCTTCATCTAGGTAACGTCTTACTGCACCGAAAAGTGTGCGGGAGCACCATCTTGTTGAAACGTTATTTCCAAGTTGTCAATTCATCTGGATTATCTTCTGGGAATTTCAAAATTAACGACTCAATATCATTTTGTAACATCTCCAGATACAATTCTCCGGTTAAGTTAGCATTGAAAAAAAAGGAACTATGTGGTTTCCCAAAATACCTGCCCAAACATTTATTTTTTCTAGGTGGTATGCACGAAAGATGTGAGGATTTGTGTCACTCAATACCTCACATTTTGAGTGTTAACATTCCATTGAGAAAGAAAGTACTTTCGTCACTAAAACAAATTGTCTGTATGTAGCCTGGTTTGTTGGTTCATTTTGTGGACATAGTTTCACAGAATTCTAGTCTTCGGTCGGGGTCATCATCTGAAAGTTGGTGCACCATTTTTAATTGTATGGATGAAATTTGTTTTAGCCAACACCTATATACTGTCTTTGACTGACTTCACAGATAGACGCAACTTGGGCTGTGGAAGAAGTAGGGTTTACTACCATTTCTCCAATTATGTCAATTTTTTGTCATCACTAATTGTTGGTCGACCAGATCGTTTTGGCATCTTGAGCACTACCTGATGCTTCAAACTTCCGAAGAAGCTCCCTCAAATAAACCCTCGATATAAGACGATCAGAGGTACCTCTCATTAAACAGTCGTTCCGCTGCATGGAAATTGTTTCTACATTCACCAATTATTAAGATAGCTGCTACTTTGTCGGCTGCAGTACGTACCATTTGCCTATGTAAACCTTAAACGTCTCGTTAAACAATAGCTTAGGTAAATTTTCAGAGTATAAACACTCTTGACAAGTAGAGGAATTCAAAAACGTCAACCTTTTGACAATTAACCAGAGGCGTACTTTAAAATCTTTATTAATTAAATGCGAAACTATAATTTTTCGTATTTCTTCAATTATCAATCGAAATCAGCCGAAACCCAAACAGAAATTGGTATGACTGAATAGGTATTGTCAATACCTTCCAAACGAGCTGTCACTTGCCATAGGGTCCCATTTAAAATTATTGGTCACAGTGGCCTTGTGACGTCATTTATGACTATTGCGTCACCTGTTATGACCAGTTGAAGCCTACATCCGTTTATTTCCACCCTCAAATTTCATTATTATAAGTATACCCGTTCAAGATACGAGGGGAGGGACTTTTGACTAGCACTGTATATCCTAATAAAACAGACTAAACGCCTTCCGGAAACCACGCGAATAACGCCAGGCGTAGCTAACATAGCACGCACGAGTATAACCTGCGCCGGCTATCGTCTCTCGAAAACATTTTCAACAAAGCAAGCTGGGCTATGTTCAAACGCCGACGAGACATTTCAGTCCTCCGATAGAAGCCCGAGCCAGCAGTCAGTCGAACCAAGAGCATACGATACCGAGCTGACGTCACGCCACGAGATTCCCACTTAGGAGAATTCCACAAGGGAGTAGGCGGAACACATTCAGGTTTTCCGTCAGAAGCCCGAGGTACAGTTGAGTCGAAGCAAAGACGCACGCACTGAGCTGACGTCACAGCACGAAGGATTTTACAAGCTGGTAATTATTCTGTGAAAGTATAATTTGTCCTAAAACGGCGCGCGCATATAAATCGTTCGAGAGGTATTCGGAAAGAGGAGAAGCTGGCCGTAGTTCCGTTTCGACATATTTCAAAGAAGGAGTAAGCTTGCCCAGCCCAGCAGAGAAGCAGTCACGCGTCCGACTAGTATCAGAGTGTGAGCCAAAGACCGAAGCAGTCCACGACCGTCCCGGGCGCTTGCCGGAAACAATGAGATCAGGTTTGTTAAATATGTTGTATCAGGTAAAAGACATCAGGAAATGTTTGTAAGTACCGCAGATGCGATGTGCGCATGATCGTAAGAGGTACATATTTATTTCAAAGCTGTGCTGGTAATTTCTGCATACGAGTCCGTACGATACTACCGCAAGAGCTTTTGGTTGCTAAATTTACCCCGCTTGCTTGAAAACACCCTCCCCCTTCCTCTGTATATGAGTGCTTGCCATGTGTTTATTTGTTGTGATAACTTGGGCCGCCGTCAGCCGCCCTTCCTGTATTTCTTTATTTTTAATATACCTGTTTATCCTGTTTTAGTATTCTTTCATTTACTATCTTGGTAGAATTTAAACATCTAGTGCGCAGTCGACCCGGGTCGAAACCCAGTTAAAGGCAATTAAAGCCTGCCTTGCTGGCCCTGTACAGTGTCACGACTATATTGACCCCTGGAGTGTCTTTCTTCACTGAGGACTGCCCGGAGCAAAAGTGGCCTTTTCACTATAAAGCTAAAGGTGGCGCCGAGGAAAACCAAGAATAGTGATAAGCGCCAAAGTTTGATAATAGGGGGAGAAACCCTTTACAGAATTTTATCAAAATTCAGTCACTTAGCCACACAACTTTTACATTTAACTTTTTTTTTCTCTAGGCAATAATAACGATGATAAGGGGTACGTAATTTATAATGAATAACCCGTACATAAAATCTATCCATCTTCCTCAAAGTATATTGAAATCTTTTAACATTCACATTACCGAGTTGGCGAGCAGTCCAAGGCGCCAGATTTGAGCTCTGGATCTCGTTAGGAAGCGTGGGTTCTAGCCCACACCTGACGATTTTTTAATTTTTCCTTCCAAATTGTGCAACGATTTGTTTTGGACAATATTCAAATGAAGAAAAAATTGAAACAAATAATTTATCAATTTCGAAGGAAAAAGAAACAAAAAACATCAGGTGTAGGGGTTCGAAAACCTGGCACCTTAGACCTCTCGGCCATCTCGGTAATGTAAATGTTAAAAGTATTGGCATACTTTAACGTGGGTGATGAAGGTTTTTATGTACCTTTTGTATCTCTACCTGTAAAGGCCCTGCTGTCAAGCTAGCAAGTACGCATACATTCTTAACTACATATAGCCGGGACCCAACGGCGCGTGGAGTGGCTAAACTTGCCAGTTCACGCGCCGGTCGGATAGAGCAGGCTTGGAGATCTTCGGTCGGCGCGGTGAGTCCGTCGTCTGTCGGTAAATGAACACGGTTCAAAGGGCTCGGACGATGGCGTTCAATACCATGGACGTATAAATAAAGATGGACCCAGTTATTTACATTATTAAGTGAAGCCGTTGAACGGCTACATTCTGAGTCGTGCTGTTGGTTGGGCGTTGCCATTTCGAGTCTGTGATAATTCTTTATTACCCACCAACACTAGCTTAAACTTTATCGCCAACGAATTCCATTCAGTAACTGAACATTACTATCCTTTACGATTTATGGAATGAAAATCGAAATGACACATTCAGAATCTAAACTAAAATGGTTTGAAAAATCGTTGTGGCTTCAAAGAATTCTGTACAGTTCCATTGAAACGCTGCACTGGCAACGCTGTTGAATTGTTACACTCTATCACAACATCGTATCATCATATGCCGTTTACAAATTTCACCAGTTCATGTTGACATTTTCTGCGGTGTGCAGTATTTGTTGAAATATTGTTTTTGTGTTGTGTTTGGATTATATAGTGAAGAAAAATAGATAGAGACTAATAATGGTGCTTTACTGTTGGGTTTGCAAGCAATCAATTGTTCTAATCAAAATCTTAGCTTTCATAGGTGAGTACATAGTTTGTTTACAAACATTAGAGATTGGCATTCATCTTTGTCATAGGCGTCACAGTGGGTATCAAATTTCTATACAACTACAAAATGAAATAGATTTATTGAAATCTTGTTATATGAAGGTGATGATCGACAATAACAAAAAAATTATTTACAAACAAATGCAACGTTGTAGATGAAAACTCATTGATTTTTGACTGAAATATTAGTGCCAACAATCAATGTATTCCAAATGAAACTGATATTTCACCTGTTAGTTTGTTAGTTAGTCAAATCTTGCTAGTGAAATTTGACCCAAATCTAATTCTTCCACTTGAAAAAAGTGTTTAGTACCATAAAATTTAAAATAATATCAAAATTTCAAAAAAAAAATTAAATACAAGCTTTTATTCAAATGCCCTAAAAGGTACAAAAATAATGTTTTCAAATGTGTGACTTAGATTATTCTGTGAGTAACAGATTCAAAAGCTTGTCGCTTTTGTATTCAAACTGAAAACTTTGCGAGGCAAACTTTTGAAATTGTTTTTACTTTTAATTTTATTATACATTGTTGAAAATAATGTCTAACTTTGGATTTCCATTTAGGTTTCCAGCTGATGCCCATGAAAAAGCTGTTTGGTTGGAAAAGCTGGGTATGAAATAGTTCACTGAAACTGTTTCAAAGTATGCTAGAATTTGTTCTATTCATTTCAAAGATGAAGCGTTTGAAATAAAACCCAGTGGAAAAATATTTCTAAGAAAGGGTGCTCTTCCCCCTTTTTTTAATGAAGAGTTTATTCCAACAACTGAAACTGCTTCAACCTCAGGTGAACTAATCATTCAACAGAATTATTATTATCTCAAATTATTTTAATATCTTTCATTCCTTCCAACCATAAATTTACCTTTTTTTAGCCTAGATAATAGAAAGTCATCTACGGATTCACCCGATGACAGCCCCAGGAACTAATTGTTCCGATATTATCTATTCTTCTGGCCCCCCACTGAAGAGGTAATATCAGATTCAATAATTGATTTCACTTGTTAGTATGATTTTTATATTAGCTCAAAACTTGCAATTCAATTATCACTCACTTTTTAAATGTATTGTTATAAAACTTTCCATATTCCATTCCGCTACATCAGCTACTATGGCTGCCTCAGAAATAGATACGGAATCTCGCAAAATTCGTCGTCCATCTTGGGGGGCGCCATCTTGAATTTATTAATTTTGACAAAAATTTCATAATCTCCGACCTCGAAAACCACCTCATACCAATTTCGAATCGAATCGGACCACAATCACAGAACTCGTCCGCCATCTTGAATTTATGAATTTTGACAAAAATTCAAAATATCGAAAACCGCCGCATACGATTTTTGAATCAAATCGGACCATAATCACAAAACTCGTCTAATCTTGGGGACACCATCTTGAATTTATGAATATTGACAAAAATTTCATAATCTCAACCCGAAAACCCCCGCATACCAATTTTGAATCAGGTGGACCATAATCACAAAACTCGTCGTCCATCTTAGGGGCGCCATCTTGAATTCATTAATTTTGACAAAATTTCATAATCTCCGACCTCGAAAACCACCTCATACCAATTTCGAATCAGATCGGACCACAATCCCAGAACTCGTCTGCCATCTTGAATTTATGAATTTTGACAAAAATTCATAATCCCCGTTCCCGAAACCCCACATACCAATTTTGAATCGGATCATAATTACAAATCTCGTCCGCCATCTTGGAGCCGCCATTTTGTTTTTTCTCTAACCAAAAATTCCATAATGCATTGCTACCGGAATTATATATAACAAGTGAAACTAAATAAAATCTTGTAATAAAAAGTATAATCTTCAATATGACTATAGAATATGTATATGAATCTAAAAATATATTCAATAAAATACTAGAATCGAAAGTTGATTTATTGTCCCTCTTATCTTTATCAGTTCTGTTTCTTATATTAAAAGTGCAGTGTAAATTTTCCATTTTTTCAATTGTAGAAATAATAATTATTTTTTTTTTAGAATCGGCCTATTTAATGAAGACAAACACATATTTTATGACACATCAGATCTGTATATCACAAGTTTTGCAAAGTTTTTCATAATCATATGAACCCCACATATTTTCTTTTAATCAATACCTATATTAATTAAATTTGCATGCGCCACTGTTGTTGGACGGGAGGTTACAGTCTATCGCAGGTCCCCTCCTTCCTCGCAACCCGCGCGCCTACAAACTGAGCGGCTTCAAAACAATCTATGTTGTTAGTATTGGATTGCTGAGTCCATTATATATTTATACGTCCATGTTCAATACGTGTATCCAACGACGCGGCTAGGAGCGTGGTACTGTCAGTGCCGTGGTATATAACTTTCACCATGGAGTGGTCGAACGAAGTGGAATTTTTATCCCTCCATGAAGCCGAGCCGATTATTTGGAACCCACGGGATCCAAACCATAAAAACAGGAATTTAATTCATGATGCCTGGAAGCGAATTGAAGAGCAAATGAGTGATTGCATTTAAACCAAATTATTTAAATTTTCAACGCCAACACTGCCGGCTTGAAAGCCGGGATCCAACAGGCGCGTGGAGTGGCAATCCTGGATTGAGGGTGGAGTGTTAGGGTTGGCGCGTCGAAATAAGTCGGGCCGTTCCCACGGCGCATGTAGGATCGCGGTTCCAGACGTGGAAACGCAACGGTTGTAGTCTGTTTTAAGCTGGCAGTGTTGGCGTTAACAATTTAAATAATTTGGTTTAATTGCAATCACTCATTGCTCTTCAATTCCGGCATCATGAATTACATTCCTGTTTTTATGTTTATGGAGTTCAAATAAACGGCTGGAGCTTCACGGAGGATAAAATTCCACTTCGTTCGACCCCTATGGTGAGTTTACCACGCATATTAGCTTACTACGCTAACCGCGTCGTGGATCGGTATCACGTGTTGAGCGCCATCGTCCGAGCTCCTTTGAACCGTCAGACGACGGACTCACCGCGCCGACCGAAGATCGCCAAGCCTGCCTATCCGACGGCGCGTGAACTGGCAAGTTTGGCTCGAGGTGCCACTCCACGCGTCGATGTATCCCGGCACATCACACATCTAAAATTTCAGCTCTGCTAAAATGACGTAGGACCTGGCTCTATCATCATATGAACATCAGTTGTTGTTCAGAAAGGCGCATAGTGAAGTTCAAATTCGATAAATAGAAATGATCATTGGAGCAAGGGTTTTCCGGATGAACAACTCTCAAAATAGAAACTCCTTCAAAATATAAACAGCCCCACTCTTAACTCCTGAGAATGAGAGTGTTTGATGTGAGTGATTTGAATACCTCCATGAATGAAAGAAAAATAATTTTCCAATATGATGGTTTCGTGAAATCCTGAAAATTCATTATCATTTAGCAGCATAGTTTCTCTCAGCCTTAATTCCAAAATGAGGAAAGGTGAAATTTTTAACATATTCCAATAGGTATTTTAACAGATCTGGCCAACCTTTTAAAATACTAATATCAAGTTTCAATCAGTTCTAGCAACGTATTTCTTTGTGGTAAAACCTGTTTGATAATCTTAATTTCATCGAAAATTGTAATTGCTCATTACCTTCTTTGTATTCGTATATATCTGAAAGTACTTTAGGCAGAATAAGTTGGTAAAGCCAAAAAGATGATCTTACCTCTGCCATTTTGTTCCAGAAACACTTTTTGAACAAAATGATCTCCACAACTATCGACCGACTCTATAGCTGTACATATATACAAAATATACTCCAGACTTGCTAGCTCCACATCTGCTTGTTCTAAAGTCACTTTGATTTCATGGAGAAGGAAACCTCCTTCTTCATCCATCCAATCATACATAGTGAAGAGACAGTGCAAAAAACACTTGAAGGCGATCGATTCCCCATCATCCAATTTTTTGTTGATCAATACATCATTCATGGTACCTATAAAATATTGACATCTATTTCAATCACTTGAAATTAAGGAAAGGTAATGTCTAATAGTGAGAAGTAGGGGATCTGCACCATACATAGATATTTATTTCCATACCAATAAACACTTAATTATTAGGTCGTCAAAAATACTACAATACAAAATACACGTGTATATAATCTCAAAACCGAAAATAGTATATTAAAGTATAAGTGGATAAAAGGGCTTTAAAACACGCGCGATTTTTCGAGCGACGGCGCAGCCGGAGTGCTCGAAATAAACAATGTTTTAAGACCAGTTATCCACGAATACTACGTTATTTTTATTGGTGCACTTTGAAATCATATATACTGGTATTATTACTACAAAAAAGAAATAAGAACTAATAATGCAAGAAGGTTGAATTCGTGATGTGACATCAGTATACCTTTCGTTGTCATGGAAATGAGAAAAACATTCATTTGCAATTTGTTACCAAAGATCAATATTTGTTGTCACCAGAGCTCAAAATGAATGATTCTAATATCGATTTTTTTGAATAGTGAGGCAGAATCGCGGTTAATACCGCGAAAATCCAGTGATATATATAAAAGAATATGAAAAGTTCATCAAATGGATGGAGGAGCACATATAAATGAACGAATTGTGAGTTATATTTTTTTGACGTTACAAGGTACTCCTGGCAGATCAATAATCAAAATTTGTCATTTAGACTTCACGTTTCTCGATTTGTTGATGTTGTCATGGTTACCTTTAAAAAACCGCTTTTTTTAAGTTCGTTTTAAACACGCTGAGGCGTGCTTTAAATGGGTAAAAGGGGCACCAAAAAAAAAAAATATATAAAAAGTAAAGCTAAGAGTGTCTATCACTTGAGTTCGAGTTCTTTCATGCCCATATCAAGATACTCTTTGATCGTATAAAACAGTTTTTCAGTAAAATGCTCTGAATTTTATTTTCAAACTGATGAAATTATACACCTCACACTTGAGGGTATCTTGTTATACAGATGCAGATTCAGAGAGTTTTTGTGTCATCTGAACCGGGTGTCATAATTGAGCTGCCATTGCTAGTGGGGTAATGGTGAATTTCGGATTGAACCGTATATTTGTTTTTAACCGACGAAACCAAAAGAAGGAGGGTTCTCTAGTCGATGCGTATATATTTTTTTATTTTTTTTTATATGTATGATCACGCATAACTTTTACTGAGACGTCCGATTCCGATAATTTTTTTTTCAGTGGATAGGGTGTACTTCGAAGTTGGTCCCCTTTGAATTTAAAAGATGAAATCTACCCTAAGGGTAGCAAAATGATGGATATTGATCACTCACCCTCTGAATTCTGGTCCGTTAACCGATTCTATCAGGCATACTTTGTACTGGGTTCTTCGATTTGGTGATTATTTTTTTAATGATAGGATATACCTCATATTTGGTTTCCCTAATTCATCCACCCTTACGGGTAGAAAAATAGGGATAATTGATTTTTCACTTGTGAACATTGGCACAAAATATGTAGTTGACAATGACAGATCGTAACTGTCATTATTTTTGTTCCACAACTAACCAGAACAACAAAAATAATTCATATTACAACAAATAGTAAAAGTAGATAATCATATTATTTAACTGGTAATAGTTGAAGTAAGGTGGGTAAGTAAGTATTTTGGAAGTAATAAAAAAAACAAGTAGGTAGTAATTAGTAGATTTCAGCCACAAAAAATTGAAAAATAAAAACTTTTTAACAAAAAATTAAACCGACGAAATACGGAACTGAAAAGTAAGAAATAAAAAAAACCTTCTTGGTCTCAATAACTAAACTCCTAACTAATGTAAGTAACTAATTTGAGTCGGCCAAACGCAATGAACGAAGATTATTAAATAACTTAAAAATTATCAGAATGTCACCGCGCATTTTACGCCTTTCTTTTTTGTTTGGCGCCGACTCAAAATTAATTACATTGAAAGGACAATTAATGGGAAAACCACCTTTTTCGGTTTTTTTTAAAAAAAAGTTCTTAATTTCCCGTAAAGATTCATACAGTGACCGGCAGAAAGTAGCAACATATGAATTTTTTTAATATAATATTTTGACAAATGTCGATACATGCAATCCTTCTGCATCAAAAGAAACCCCAAAAAATGTTTTAAGTGCCGTTCGTCTTTTTTGTTTGGGGAAATTTAAAAATTAAAAATTATGTCTCAAAACACACTTATTTGGGAAAATATGAAAAATTTTATTTGGAAAAGTTGTTTAGAACGACATTTTGGAAAAAAAAAACTGAGATGAAAAATAAAATCCATAAAAAAAATTTCAATTTGGAAAAAAAATTTTGACAAAGAAACTCATTAGTAAAGCCCAAAAGTAATATTTTGAATAATATTTTTTTTAAAGATTCACCCCTACTTCTATTTTATTCGAAGAAAATTTGAAATCTTTGGGTTTGCCGTTTCCTCTTCATAAGAGGTCACAGAAATATCTTCAGGACATTATGTCCCCTACTGTTTATTATTGACAAGAACCATGTATCTACAGAATTTTAATATAATTTTTATTAGAACAAAAATTGATTCAATTTTTTTCATAATTACATTTTTTAATAAAAAAGAAGCTGAAATAATTATAAACCAAACAATTTTGATACCTACTCGGAAATTTGTAATCAATTTATTTTTTTTTTGAATAAAAAAATTTAATTTGAAATTATGTAGATACAAGGCCTTTATTTAATAATGAACATATCGGGTTATAATGTCCTGGAATATTTCAGTGACCCTTATGAAGCAGCTGAATCTGGCAAACCCAAAATTTCAATTTTTGTCGAATAACATAAAAGTAGCTTGCGGATATTTACAAAATGTCATTAAAAATATTTCTGTTGGCCTCTCTAGTGAGTTTTTTTTGTCTACAATGTTTTTTTCCAAATTGAAATTTTTTTTATGGAAAAAAAATTGATTTTTTTTTTTTACCTCAGATTTTCAAAACTTTACATAGCTATAAAATAACGTTCTGAACAATTTTTTTCGAATAACATTTTTTGATATTTTCGCAACTAAGTGTGTTTTAAAACATAACTTTTAATTTTTTTAATTTCCCAAAACGAAAAGACAAACGGCACTGTACACGTTTTTGGGGGGTTGCTTCTGATAGAAACACATATCGATATTCGTCAATATTTATTAAAAAAAAATTTCCCATATGATGCGTACTTTCTGCCGGTCCTTTAAAATAAAATATGGTTTCAAAACTAACAAAGAAAGGGCGACAATGTTCCAAAAACGTACTCATTTACCATTTCCCAAACTCCAAATACCCAAATGGGACATTAAACCCTTATGTAAGGGGAAAAGAGCCACCCCATATAAAATACCATATGACAAATGACTATGGAATAAAATAACGTGATTTAAAAAAATGTGAGCTGACAATATTCTTTAAAAGTCGGATCAAAAGGTGATACAAAGATAGTTTTACGCTAGAAAATCGATATGAGGTGCCCAGTTAGTCTATCGTGGTGGTACCCGGGGTGAATTAAAGAATCAAGGAAAGACGATTTTTTTCTCTTTTTTTAATTGGGGAAAACCCATGTTTGGACTGAATATATAATATCATTGGAAAACATACATAACTTTTCTGAATTTACTTTGACAGATGAATGTTGTATCATCGCCAAAACACTCTTTGCTGGAAAAGTTCAATGATATAGATCGTTAATATATTTTAAAAAAGAGGAGGGGGGCCTAGAACTGACCTCTAGGAAAGGTAATAACCTTACGATTTGAGAGATCACCTCTCATTTTGATACATTGGGATCTTTTACTTAGGTAAGATTAAAAAAAGTTATTCGAACCCTTTAAAAGATCACACAACGTAAGTTGCGTATCGTTTTTTTTAAAGACAAATTGGCCTGGATACAAGAGAATTGCTTTCTAGAATGTTTTTAAACTGTTTCTGTGATTATTTAAAAAAATTTACCTGATGATGATAGATTGGTATAAAAAAATTTTTTTTTTATATCACGTTGCCCCTTCTTCAATAACGGAAAGACAACAGAGTTTTGGAAATATTCTCGCAGAGAAACGTCATTTATCAAAGCACTGAAAGTTCGACTACTGATTTCTAATTTTGTGTTCTGATTTGTTTGAAAATATGAACAGGATGTTCAAAAAATCAGATGTGGGTCATCTCGACTGGAAGATAAACTTTAGTCACTATCTGTTCACAACATCAAAGCATTTAAATTTTTTTACGTCAAGAATATCATCTGGAATTACAGGATTCAGTGAAAAGGATGTTCAGGAGTTTTGATTGTTCTTAAATAAAATATAGGTTCATGAGGAATTTTAGGCAGTACGATTATGTTTTTTTCAGCAATTCGGAAATATTCATTTTGAATTGTTTCACCGATATATTTGTCTTAATTTGATTTCTATTCTTCCTATTTACTTCTGATTATTTAAGTACATTTTCCCTCGTTTAATGAATAGTTGTTCGGCCCGTTTAACATATTTTCGTTCGATTTTTATAATCACAGCTCAATTTTCATATGCATTTAGAGAACAAATATCTTTATCAACATCATGTATAGTTTTCATAAATTTAATATCATTGAGAGTAGCATTTTTTAAGTTGATCATTCATCAAAAGACCCGGGTTTTCTTTCAAAAAGTTGTCGTTTTTTTTAGAGGTAAAAAAGTAATCCTGTAACTCCCAAACTATTCCGCCAAACGTGATCTTAACTTTGTTCCGTTCTTCCGCGGGTCCAAAGGGCCCCTCAATTTTTTAAAATAATGTTATTTGACGATATATTGCCCTCAATGATCAGAAAAAAACTAGACTCAGTACTGAAGATTGGGTTGTCCCGGTTAGTCACTATATTATTAATTCGGTAGCAGTAGTAGGGTCAATGTATAAAAAAAAATTGTAGAATGTAGGATGAATGATTCTAGTAAGTTTTTAAAAGTAGATGAGTTTCGTTTAGAAAGCAAAATTCAAATTAAAATCACGGGTTAGTATCACCAGATATTTTTTTAACATTAAGATATTAAAAACAGCTGCTGGAAAGTTCAATACCACATAGTTCAATATCGATTTCCGAACAAGAGCCCTTTCCCGAATAAAAGGGTTATAGAAATAGAGTTTCTTCAAAAATGCTTTTAAATCTCTCAGTTCTGCACAAATTTGCAGCTAACTAGTAACCATGAATATTTACAGACATGATATTATCTTCAGATAAGCAATGTTCAATATAGAATATCATATTGATATTTATTCGAAATAAAAAAAGTTTATTTGCTGAACAACGAACTTGATATGATAGACACTTTTATTTTGTCAGCTGAATTAAGTGAATTATAAGAACTTGAAAAAGATCTGCTACTATAAGCCCCTCTGGGGAATTAATTACTGGATTCACCGCAGCATTAGAGTATTAGGAAGTTGACAAGACTTTCGCATGAGGCTTCAGGAAAGTGTGATATTAAAATTGTCTTCATTTCTTCGGTCATTGTGCCTTTGTTGACTTAAAAACATGTAAAGTGGCTAGTATTTCCTTTGATGGAAAGATCGCAATTTTTCCAACAATTTGGGCCTGCTCTATCGTTTCTCCATATAATTGATAGAAATAAACCTTAAACACGTGAGAAATGCAATTTCTCTCTTGTTTAATTGCGGAACTCGCTTGCCTCGCCCGCAACTTTTCAAACTCGGAGAAATTAGCAACCTCTCATATTTTTGCACAATAGACGACAAACGGCAAAAAAAATACACAATTCAAAATAAAATTCACGTTTTCATGCTTAGATCCTGAAATAAATAACTTTTGCAAAAGTATGAATTACTCGATATTATTCAACATATTAACAATTTCCTAAGTTAATTAGTGCATATTTCTAAGGAAAAGATAGAAAAAGCGGGACGCACCTCAAACATCAAGCAGCTGACTTCCGCGGCGTTTGGCGGGCGAGTATGATGCAGTTTTCGTATTGTGACTCTGATTTAATTGATATTTCTCGTCTTTCATTGCAGCAAAAAGTTTTCAATCGATGTGCCGAAAATATTTCAACTTGTGTAAGAAAAATGGCAGTGACAGACAGGACATACGAACGTGAGAGGTTTTTTGGGGGTTCCGTTTTTTTTTCAATTTTTTAAGTACGAGTATAGTGGAATTTCTATAAATAAAAAATGTTTGCGATATGAATCAGTGCAATGGAACCAGCAACTTGAAAATAATACATTTACTAAGTGCCAACCGATTAGTATAAGTTATTGTAAACAATGTCATGAAATATATAAAAGCTCTTCCTGGCGTCCGTTCCTAGTTATTAATTGCTGATGTAAATGGAAGGAACACAGAAAAATTATATTGGAGAATTAATTATTCACTAACCAACGATAATGAAACAACTTCCCGGCAATTATATACAATTTATATTGACTTGCTGGCGTTTCTGTTTTCCTGTTATAACAATAAATTATATTGATCATGGTTGTTGTAAAAAAGATTTTAATATTATGATCGTTCCAGTCAATAAATATGAATTTCCACTGATTCTATTTAAATCATGATGAGTATACATACCCCTGAACTGGGAATTCGAATCCTCCATTTTATTCATACATGCCTAGCTACAACAAATTGTGATTTCATCTTTCATTTCTGATTATATAATAACGGATGTTTTAGGCGAGCGATTCAGTAGGAGAGAGACATGAATACCGACGTGCTTTGCCAGTAAATGGAGATGTCAATAATCAATATTATTTATTTTTGGGGCCCTTTTATCTCGATTAAACCTCAAAAAGAAATTTGGCATTTTGCGAAATAGATTATTCGAATCAGTAAGTTAGATCTAGACCATTTCTTCGGGTATTTTAAATATAATACTCAATTTGAATTGCATTGTTTCTCAGTTTCTTGTTTTTTAATATGGCCGTTTGAAGCTGATTTTATCAAGATCCGCGTATGGAATGAAACTCAATATGACCCAGATTTTTTCTTAAATGTTGAAAATGAAGTAACAAACTAAATGAGGTCATGAACATTGGAAAAAAATCACATATTGAATAATTTCGTGATGGATACAATATTAACGTTAAAATGAACATAGGACCAATTCGATTCATGGTGCGTACCGTATAGATGTGCAGGGGTATTCCCGTAAAGTCTTAAATAAAACAGTGAAAACAGTGTGAAATTGAGAAACTTTCTTGAATACAAAATTGTTGGTTCTACCTTTTTGGGAAAATAGTCATAAATATAACAACAATGGTTTTTCGAAAGAAGTCCGTGATGAAATTGAGACGGCAGTGAGTTCTCATTGACCGATGTTTAAAAGACCCGAATTTCATAAAAACGATGGTGGACAACGTAGCAGTGGTGATAAAAGCATCGAAAAAAAGTTCAGCCAAATTGAACAAAAATCACCCGCCTACAGGATGATTAAATAGTATGAATAAAGCAATGGAAACATGGTAAACAAAAGTGAGAATGACATTGCGAAAATTATACAACAAAATGGACTGCTGGAGGAAAAAGGGCAACATAGATCAGGAAAAGAAGGAAGAATTTGAGAATTGTCAATGTCAATGTCATCAAACCTATTGGAAACCAAATTGGCAATCAACATTTCCACAAAAAGAAAAGTTCTGTGCTATAGGGGGGGAAAAAGAAGAAGGAGGCAAACAAAGAGGAATATTTTTAAAATTGAAATATTTTGAAATGAAGCAGGAGATATACAGAAAAAAAAAAAAACTAAAAGGTATTGTGAAACGTAAGACCAACAAGCATCGTTTACTGGCTCTCAGTTAAAAAGACATCTCTGCAAAATGTATGGATTAATGCTGGTAAAATTTACGTTTTTTTCAAAAAAAGTTCCCATAAAAAGAACCAGGGATACTTTATAAACTTTCGATCCATAGTTGTTACATTGTTTTTTTTCATAAATTTTATATTCTATATATATTTTTTCTTTTCCCCTTAATTGTATAGAAAAAAAAGCGTAATATTTTGTTAAAGGGGGCCATTTTTAGTTTTTTCCCCCCGAAAGTGGAAAAATTTTTTTCGAGTTTTTTTTTCCGAAATAAATTTTGCACCTTTTTTCTGCCAAAATCACTAAAAATGCCCCCTTTTTTTAACCCATCAAAAAAATACACCCAAATCACTTTTTTTTCGGCAAATTTGCACAAAATTCGTTTTTATCGAAAAGGTCCTCCTTTTTAAACAGTCCGTTTCATTTATTACCAACATGAAAATTAAAAAGAAAAATGTCATCGTAAAAAACATTTGAACTGTGAAAGAAGGGGGATTTTTTCGATAAAAAAAAACCGATATTTTTCAAAGTTGTGCAAAAAAGTGATTTGGGGTTATTTTTTTTTTAAAAAGGGGGGCATTTTGAGTGAGTTTTTTTGGAAAAACCCAAATTTATTTAAAAAAGCTTTAATCTAAAACGGTTTTTCCCCCTTTTCTTGGATTCGGGGGCAAAACATAAAAAAAAAGGTTTCTATTCGGGGATGATGATGTAAAAAATTTTTCCCAAAATTCTCATAAACCTGGGATATTTCTAACGATCACTATTACTATTGATTTGATTTCTACACATTTATAGGTATACCCCCTTAAGTTTAAGTTTACGAACAAATTGTTAAATAGTTTTTTTAGAGATTTTAGATGGGAGGAGGAAATCAAAACAGAAATTGTTGGGAGTCTGCAGGAGTGTTTTGGGGCGGGGGGGGAGAGAGGTTTTGGGAAAATCCATTTTAACATAAGAAGTTTTAAAAAAAACACTACGATGAGTTGTAGTTCCAGAGTCTGGAAAACAAAACCGATGTAGTAGTTTTGCGGAAACATGGAATATTGAAGATGGGTACTTTCAACATTTCAAATTACAATTTTTTTTAAAATAACAAAGTTAATCAAAATGATGGAATCATTATTTTGTGAAAACAATGTCAAAAATACGAAATCATCCCACATCTGAAAAAAAAACTATTGAGTCTGAGTTTTAAAACCAGTGGTTTTTAAATTTTTGGTAACCCCATATTTACAATTTGAAATTTTTTTGCAAACTTAAAAAAAAAAATATTGAGAGTTTCATGGGTGATATTAACATTAACTAAGGACCCCCCTTACCAAAATACAAAGATATTTAAACATCCTAACTAAAGGTTTCATATAATATATTAATGAGTACTTCAGTCATATTTTATTAGGAAAGAAAATTTTATAGAAACGTAATTTAATAAAACCAAAAAAATTCTAGTCGATATGACAGATCATTACCCTGTACTTTTATCGATAAACAAAAGGGAAAAAAAAGTAATGCTAAAAAAAACAAAAAAAAAGACACTAAAGAACTGATTATACGAAGAAAAATTTATTTTTACAACAAGGGGATTGGTTGATTTTCTAAACTGTGAAAATACAACTTGATATGATCTTTCATCGATAAATTCAACAATGTTTAGCTAGGGCAACTAAGATAACAAATTGGTAAAAAAAGAACAAACATATCAAACCGGGGATTACCATGAGCTCATAGATTCTATAAAGTTTCGTGATTATCTTAAGAAAAATGGAATAACACCCCAATTGAAGCAGAAATTAAATAATGAATTATAGAAACAAATTGACCGGATTAATCAGGCAAACAAAAAATCAATAACAGAAATAACTGTTTGGGAGCAAACGGTGATTGTAAAAACTTGGACTAAAAATAATGTACAAAAAAAAATAATTATAAAATAAAAAGGGTGAAAAAAAAATTTAAAAAAATGAGGGAAAAAAATAAATTTGTTTAACGACTATTTCATAAATGTTGGGAGGACATGTTAAAAAAAATTTTAGAGGAGATTTCCAAAACGTTTCTTAAAAACATCTAAAAATTTCCCCCCATGTACTTGGAACCTACGAATGAAAAGAAATAATTATCTTGATTGAAAACCAAAAATAACTGCTCCCAGGACCTGATGGAATAACTGCAAAAAGATAAAAATACGCATACACAGACATCGGGCCCTTGGTACATATTATGAATTTATCGTTTCAAAAGGGCCTCGACACTGGGAAAAAATCAGTAGTTACACCAGTCTATAAAAAGGGTAAAAAAAAACAATTAAACAATACAGGGCCCAATTCCGTAATTAACAATATTGCAAAGATTTTCGAACAATGTTAAAAAAAATTTTATCATTCTTTTATAAAATTTGTCAAAAAACATCAGTACGGCTTTTGAATAAATTATGACTGAAAATGTATTTTGGACCTTGTTGAAAAATTGTCGGTGCTTTGGGGCAAATCGAGGAAGTGTTTAACCATATTCCTTGATTTCCCAAAGCATTTGACACCGTATATAGTCTCCTAATAGAAAAAAATTTTATACATATGGCGAGATAAGACACAGAATTATTTAACAAATATATTTCAAAGAGTTAAAAGGAACAGTTGAGTACCCACAAGAAGTTACTATTGGCGTTCCCAGGGAACTGTCTTGGGCCGTTCTTTTTCATTTTCATAAACAGTATCAGGAAATACGACTTCTGTGGTCACCCCATCTGCTATGCTGATGACACAGCTATTTAAAAAAAAAATCATGGGAAAATGTCTATAAACTTGTGAAGACGGCCCAAAAAATTAAAAAATGGCTTTAATTATAATTTATGACCTTGAATGTAAGCAAGACGAAATTTAGAATTTTTCTGCAAAACACGGGTCAGCCACAAAGAATAAAATTAAAGATGTTCGAGATGGGCTCACATCAACCATGTACATGTGAAACAATAGAAAAAACCCAACCATCAAATAGGGGGGTTATGCTGGGCCAGCATTTCAGGTGGACGAACACATAAGTCGTTTGCAAAAAAAACTGAAAAGCTTTTTTATACCTTCTATAATCTACGGGAATTTCTAGATAGGAAGAATTTGATGATTTGTTATACATCTCTGGGAAGGGGGATACGGTATTGTATAATAGCTTGGGGTGGAACATTTTATATTGACCCATGCAAACAAAAGAACACTTTATTAAAAATAATATTAAGAAACACAGATTGCATAAGGAATCACTATACAGAGACCCAAATTACAAACATCAGATCCTTTTTACCCCAAAAACCCGGTTTATTTTTCAAACAGGAAAATAAAATGCAAATCCAAAATAAGTAGATTCACCGATAAAATACAACTTCCCTTGTTTCCAAAAACCAAACTCAGGATTCGTTTTATTTTTTGGGCCTAAATTTCCCAAAATGTCCCAGCACTTTGAAAATATAAACACTGTTCCCAAATTCAGAAAAAAATTTTAAAAATTTTACCCGCTGAAAATAACTGTGTTTAACAATATCTTTTAGCCCCCATAAAACTGACACAAAAATAATCATAACAAAAAAAAACCATAAAAGTATTCATTAGATTACCCTCTCACCCTTTTTTTTTTGGTTTACTGCATTTTTCCTTCCCCCAAATATATTATATAATCTATAATATGAACTTTTGCCCCCCCTTTCCCCCACCCATTAATTTTTGTTTTATTCCCCAAACCGCCCAAAATACATTTTTTTTTTTTCTAAGTCGTAAATATTCATCCCAAATTTTAGAGAATTAAACAAGCATATTCTATCTTAGGGGTAACCGATAATTTTTTTTTAATTAAAAAAAGCACAAAAATGGTTTTTTGTAATTGATTATTTGAATTGAATAAATTTGGGTTTGATTTGATAGCGGAAGAGTCCCCTGAAATCGAGAGGGCTCTGCTAACCTAAAAGTTATATGGAAGCCATTGATTCAGGGAAAGGTTGATAACTTGGAAGGCAATGGATGAAGAGATGGGTTCTTTAGGAATAAGAGGGGGGTTGGAAATTTTCCAAAAAAGAAAAAAAACATACCAACAATACCGAAAAAAATTTAGTCCTTTGACACCATGTGATTTAACGTTTCGAATGGTGTGAAATTGAAGCAATTGATATGAAAAACATTTCATGGGAGTTAGATGAAGAAATACATATGGCACCACCGAATTATACAGATGGAACCGAGAAAGTTTATGAACTTTGAAAAGTTTGTGGATTGAAGCAGGCACCAAGGATGGAATGCAAAATTCCTGATGGATTTAAATTTGTTGCTATCTATTCGAATCCATGCCTTTGTAATCTTGTTTTGGCTCTCTATGTACCTATATGATGGATTACTGGCAGCATCTGACAATGGGATGCAAAGCTTGAGACAGATGGCACCATCCATACGCCCCGTTCCGCTTCAAATAGACGTGTCAATTGACGAATGTGAATTCTGTGTTTGTTTAGAACTGTAAGAGACGAGGGTTAAGCCGTTTAAAACCACATGCATGATTCTATTTGGTTTTGATAATGAGTCTTGCATAAAAATGAAATTGGCCATTTGAGAATAGATGAATGTTATTCAGGTGATTTTCAAAGTTCTGGGGGGTATTTCAAGAAAGTAGTTGTTTTCGCTTGGGGTCTACCACTTGTTTCAATTATATTGAATTCGTTGTGAAGAAGACTCCAAAGTCCCTTTTGTTTTCTAATATTACACTTCACATGGCTCACTTGTTTCACAATTATTTAATTCTAGTTTTCCCTGTAAGTATTTGTATTGTTGACTCGTAAATATGATCAATGAAGCTAGAAGTATTATGTGTTACTCTATTTGGGTTTTTATTGACATACGGAAAAAAACCCAATTCAGCTAATATCAAGAATAATTAATAACTTTCATATCACCGAAGAAATTTACTACATCATATGTACCTAGCGAAGGAGATAGTCATCAACCTCTGTCAAATATAGGTCTACGAGGGAGGTCTGTAAGAAATTAATAGTTTGAAGAATAATTGAACTAGGTTAATTTCTGATAGGTGTTTGATAGATACACTGTAAATTAATATCTTTCCTTTTATACAAGATCAAACAATCATTTTTTGAAATATGATGATTCATTGTATATAAAATCAAAGTGGAATGCAAAAAGTGGAAACATCATCCAAGTTTCTGACAGAATTATTGCATTAATGCTAGTGATATCGAATCACTCAATATAAAGAACAAGTTCATCAAGATTCTTCTCAAACTTCGTATATTGAAATGAAGAATATTGAGTTTATTTTCACCGCCAATTCTTTTTCCTCGTCGATGCTGTCACAGACGATTATATCTTTTTTTAGGCTATGTAAAAAATCCAACATGATGTATGTGTAATAATATTTATATGAATATGGAAAAGAATGTAGTATACAATCAGAAATGACCAACAAATAGAATGGATCACCCCCCATAATAAAATTGACTGAAAATAATTTAAAGTGTGCAGAATTACAGTGGGTACATGGATATATTGAGTTTATAATGGTGATTTGAATATGAAATTTTGCTAAAACAAAAGTAATAATAAATGTATCTACAAGTCAAACAAAATCAAAGGGTAGAAAGTGACAAATTCTGAATTTAGTCCAGCCAAGATTATCTTAATTTCGATATCAGAGTTACAAGTTATTTCATGTTTTTTCCCATTAACTTTTGTGTATATTTCGCCGTTGAAAACAATTTTAACCCTCGACAACTGATTTCGCCGTTTTCATTAGAAGTTTTCTATATAATGTCAAATCAGCCGCAAAATACCCTTTATCAGCTTCTTGATTTTTTGAAAATCTCCACTTTCACAGTTTTCCCGAAACTTTAATAATCAGCCGTCCCGATTGGGAGCTTGACTGCTTGCCCAATCTAGCAGCTGACCACCTCTTCTTTTTTTTGGGAGCTAGTTTGCATTGTTCTTCAAAAGTTCTGTAACTTTAGAATTCTTTTTCTTTGTCTTTTTCGACACCGTGCAAATACTATTGCTTTTGCCTTTTGTTCCGTGGATCAGCAATTTTGTTCGAGCTTCTGATAATTTTGTTGTCAACTTAGTAAAGTATATAAATATATATATATATATATATATATATATATATATATGAAATTATATATATATATATATATATATGTAATTATATATATATATATATATATATTTTGTCGCGTGAGAGTTAATATTTTTTCTACGCTTTTTTTATTCACTGCCAGAAATTTGCAGAATACAATTCCGATAAAAATTGAGCCACGATAACATGTTTGTTTCCCCTTTAGGTGATGAATCGCTTGAAAGTCCCAAAAAATATCTTGATATCCCAATTCTTCGGGAATTATCTTCCAGTACTGGTGAATTTTGGACGAAAATATAACATAAAATTCACCATCGCTAAATTCAGCGCCGACCTATTCGAATGTCAATATTATGTCAATTTTGCCAACTATAATTTTCGTTGCCATGATATGAGGGGGTGAGTCAAAACAAAATTTCCCCGTGGTTCATTGTCCTTAATGTATCACTATTTCGATTTCTTATATTTTTTTGTAAAAGGGGACCATCTAAGACCACCTTCCAAAATAATTTTCATTCATACAGGGTGCATCATTGATGCTTGGCTAACAAAGTTGTTCTTTTTCAAATGAAATATGAAATTTTTTTCATATATTCCGACCCAGCTGTTTCATTGTTCTTGAAATTTCCTGAAAAGCAGTACAAATTTTTGCTTTCATATTTTCAGGAGTTGTAGGCGGAGTTTGATAGACAACCCATTTAATGTATCCCCATAGAAAAATCAACTTTGTAAGATCCGGTGACCTTTGGAGGCCACTGAACTGGCCCTCCTCTACGTATCCATTTTTTCACGGAATTCATTATCAATGTGATAATGTGCAGGGCGCCATCTTGTTGTAGCCAATTCTCTGCCTTATTGCCAATGGAATATCATCTAATAAATTTGATAACGACTTCGCAGAAATCTTAGATATTTTTTTTATTGAGATGACCGTTGAAAAAAAAGGCCCAATTACACGCCTTCCAATGATACCTCCCAAACATTCAGTGACCAACGTTGTT
Source organism: Gonioctena quinquepunctata (assembly GCA_018342105.1). NCBI lineage: Eukaryota > Metazoa > Arthropoda > Insecta > Coleoptera > Chrysomelidae > Gonioctena > Gonioctena quinquepunctata. The sequence goes on along the minus strand of JAFIRS010002085.1, from coordinate 209,981 downwards.
GGTGATTGACATATCAAAATGAAGATTTTCAGTTGCATAATAGTGCATATTATGCCGATTCACATGGCCATTGTTGTGAAACGTGGCTTCGTCCGAAAATAGAACATACAAAAAAAATCAGGTTCTTGGTCGATTTTATCTACACCCCATTGCAAAACCATTCGTTTTGGGAAAATCTCTTTCAGTCAGCTTCCTGCATGAACTGATATGATATGGATGGTAATTACATTTTCTTACCATCCGAGAAACACTACTTTGAGATATTCCCAACTCCCTACTGAAAATACGTGTACTCACATGGGGGTTCTCGGTAATATGCAATGCAATATCAGAGTATTTCAATCATTGGTTACAGGGCAATCAAGTTCAAACTTTTTTGTAAAATGCTTTTCCGGTTTCTCAAATCTTGTTTTGAGGTCTCGAAATCTCGCTGGTCTGGATGTTCTCTCAGGAAACTTTTTTTCGTATAATCTAGATGCCAGTAAGCAATTGCCAAAACTTTCCCCCAAAGCATACACCATTCTAACCATGTCCTCTAAACGATAATTCCAAATGCCACAATAATTTTAACACAACTGGATTGTAGTTTGACAGTTACCTCTATTTACAAATTCCGATAGTCATTTTTTCAGGGTAGTCATGGATAACTAAACTAGAAAAATAGTTACATTTGAAAATGTCTTTGCTATGCTAGTTATTCATGAGTTGCCAAGAATGCTTTGAAGATGGAAAAAATAATTGAAAAAACATTCAGTATCAGTATTTTCTATGAACAAAGATGTAGATAAAAAATCTATAGAATTGTTGATTTGATATTGAACAATTCCTTTAAACCAGAATATCTCGGGAAAAAGGTTGTTTAAGGTAGGTACATGACGTCGGGGATGAAGAGGTAGTCATTAAAAAGGAGGGGATGAAAATATACAGGGTGTTCCATTTGAAAAAAACAAAATGGCTAAGTTTGTGTTGTTGTATTGAACATCCTGTACAATTTATTCCAAATTTTGGTATTCTCAATGAATATCATCAGATCGACCACCGATTCCCCCCAATTATCTTTACTAAATATTTCGAAATGTGAAATAGGTAATTTTTCGAAAAGAAGTCACAAAATAGATTTTTTTGAATAACTCGGCAACGCCGCAACGGAATTCAAAATTGAAAAAATGGAGCAGCCAATGGAACAGCCGATCGGAATATATGAAAATATACCGGGTGTTTCATTTGAAAAAAGAAAACTTTGGTTAGCCACGCATCAATGATGCAACCTGTATAATTGAAAATTATTTTGAAGGTGGTCATAGATGGTCCTTTTGATACATAGTGATACATTAGAGCAATGAACCACGGGAATCCTGTTGACTCACCCTGTATAGGTACTTATGTCAAAACTTTCTTTATATTGAGAACAGTTTCACATAATAAAAAAATTTCGATTAGGGTTAGAATATTGGAAGCCCTTTTTTTTTACGCCCTCTGGATGTTACCCTTTTACGAAATTTCATTCTCCCATTACCGATACATAACCTTTGTATAGTGGGTGTTTTCACCGCCTGAGGTGCACAATTCAGACATGAAAATAATTTGATCTTACAGTATTTACCCCTTGATACGCATTTTGTCAAATGCCCCCTTGTAATGTAACTCTATGAAAAATTGAATTAATTTTATATTATAAGTAGTTTTTACACCCTGGGTGCGAAATTGATATGAGTTTTATTGATATTTAGAGTGGTTTGTTAAGTTGGACCCACTTTTTAATGACCTGGAAGTCGGTTTCTGCCTTGACTCTTCAAGTATCAGCATTTGTATTTCTTTCCCCTATTTTTCTTTGTGTTGTTCCATCTGGCTTTGCCTGCTTCATATTATCCCGTTATCCCTTCATTCCGTTTCCAGTTATCTTGTTTATACCGTAATCCCCTTATTTTGTTTGGGTCGAATAATTGATTTGTCACCTATTACAAATTTTCAGCACTTTTGGGGACATAATTTTCAAATAAGGTTAGACATTATCAATGGAATCTTCTACACAGATAATTATAAGCCAGTGTTTGACAACACATTTTTTTTGACGCTAGAAACCCGCACTTTGATCTTCCAATCACGACACATGATATATACGATGCACTAAATCACTGCAAAAAAACAAGAAATCCCCCGGAAATGATGAAGTTCCCTTTGACTTCCTGAAAAGTCTCCCTAATAACTGGATCTTGTTCTTACCCTCATTTTTCAATACAATTCTAGACACTGGGTCCCCACCCAAAAGTTGGTCTGAAGTCATTTTGAAAATGATCCACAAAAAGGGCCCCACCAGCGATACGTCTAATTATCGAGGCATAGCTCTAGTTAACTGCATTGTCAAAGTTTTCATGCACATAATACACTCCCGTCTAGTGAGTTGGACTGAAACATTTAGCATATTACCGGAATGTCAATCTGGCTTTAGACAAAAAAGAGGTTGTAGTGACAATGTTTATACACTGTCCTCGGTAATTCACTTCTCCCTCTGTTTCAAAAAATGTTAAATATTCGCCATTTTTGTTGATTTTAAAACGGCTTTCGACAGCGTAAATCACCAATTCTCTGGTCAAAACTTTTTCATCTCGGTGTTAGCTCCCATATGATCAGATTACTCAGAACATTCTACCAAATGCATCCATGCGTGCAAATTGCAAATGCCGAGGTTTCTCGTACATTCACCATTTCTGAAGGAGTCTTACAAGAAAGTTCTAAGCCCGCTACTATTTGCCCTTTTTTTTAGCGGATATTGAAGAATATTTCAAGAACAATGGTGCTCGTGGTATTAACATATATAACTCAAATGAACTCATATTTGTATGCCGATGACATCGTTATTCTGAGCCAATCCGAAATTGACGTAACTAACAAACTCAAGTTGAGAATTACACTTACTCAAATCGTCTATCAGTTAATCCTGCGAAACCTAAAATTGTTGTTTTCTACAGAGGTCTCTATAAAACAGACTTCCGCTTTTCGTTTTAATGGACATCCAATAGAAACTCCCAACTCATATACATATCGTTTTATTCAAATCGTCTTCCTTTTTTTTCGTGATATGGCTGATAGTTCCAATGCCAAAGCTAAACAAGCTACTGCTGCATTACTCCCACTTTTGCTAAGACTAAGGTTGAATCAATGCAAATCAGGCTGCGTCTCTTTGACTCTCTTGTCCTTAGTGTTATAACTGCATTCCTGTCTACGCTATGTCGACATCGTCGAACAGTACACACAATTTTTAGAAAGGTTCTTTCACTCCCATTCCATACACGGACTATGCAGTCAGAATTGAATGTGGTCGAATATTTTCAAATGGACACTGAACTGGCTAATAAAAATCTTCGAAATGAACGATTCCCGTTTACCAAAAATTATTCTCAATCTGGATACTGCAGGTCAAATCATTTTTCACGGTGATACACGCCGATGATATCTTAGACAACCTTTCCCTGGAATATATCAAACTCAAGAAGAAATATCTCCTGTTTAAATTCAGAGAAAACCTATATGAGGCTGCTCTATCACTTTTGCAACGATCATCATTCCTGACCATGTATAACCTCTTTCTCGATTCTACATAATTCTCCTCAGTAATATATTTCTTTGACCATGCCCATCAGGTACAGAAGAACCATTGCACAGCTAAGACTATTTAATTCCATTTCTGCCAAATTCACATAGAATGGTTCAACTCATACCATCAATCCAAACGATCTGTGCACAGTTTCGTAACCAAGCTCAGATCAAGACTCGATCACATTTTCCTCAATTGCCCCATATATTGTGTAATGAAACTCCTTTCCTAAACTCCTTAACAAATATGACTGCTTTGGCCCATACTCTTGACACTCTTTCAGTTGATAAAGCTAAAACCATTGCTACATACCTATGGAACGTTCTAAAGCTACGATCTCTCCTTATCAATGAATGAAAGTTATTCCGTGCTCACCAGTATAATACTTCTATTTGTTTTTTTTCCATTGTTTTTAGATTGTACTTTTCCCAATATGTTTCTTGCTTTTATGATACATATGTATGTTTATTTATGTGTGCATCAATTACCAGATTACATTATTAACTATTAAGTTTAACACACATCCACTTATTCATCCTGTTTAATGATAACTCGCACCCTTGCCATAAAATGTATTTTTAAGAGGCAAAAATCTATTATTATTATTATTATACTTCCTCGCATATTTTTTATTTCAACGTATTTTTAAAATATTTAAATATCTAAATAAAAGGATTCCGCCTCAAGACTGGGTAACTTATTTTATGCTTCTGCAATTGTAAATGGTTTGACTATACTGTAACGAACCTAGGCCGGACCTGTCGCCTCTCGCGTTGCCATCGACAACGATGGATCATCCCGAGATATTCGAGAACCATCCAGTCGCTCTGCCACGGAAATCAACGGTCAATATTGAAACAATTGGAACATGCCAGAATTCGAAACATCGAGAATGCTGTATCGGAGATAAATAGGCAACCCTCAAGTGGAGTCAGGACAGTCTGAACGAGCCCATACCATCGAGCTATACAGTGGCGTAGTAATATAAATTAAGTTGTATATTTAAGTGTTAAATAAATTAGTTAAACCAAGTTAAGTTTATTTACGTTACAATACTAATCATCAGGGATAGGGACATTCTCAGAGTACTTCTACGTTGCAAAGTATCTTTTATTTTATATTTGTGCAAAAGTGCCATTATTGAATCCGGTTGCGGTTTTTTTTCTTCAGAGAAGGTATGTCCCGCACCCGCCACCGCCTGCTCCGAGATAAAAGTGAATATAATTTTCACAAAACAGTGTCCTTTGATGCGGCGGTCGCGATTTGCGCGTTTGCTTTTTTCTTTGCCTTTGCCCCCTTTCAAAATTTTCCCCCCTCTCCCTAAATCCGGCACTGCCCACCATGTCACCCTTTGGGGGTTGGGAATTTTAAAACACTGAAACACGTATTTCTTTATCTGTAACGAATACCCCAAATCCCAAATTTTATAACCCTAACTTAAAACTAACGAAACTGGGGCATGTAATTATACATGTATAGATGATGTCTGATAATTATAAAATTTCCCAAATAAACGGTAAAAAACTTTTTTTTCTGTTATTATTAACCCTTTGGAATTCTAGCAGGAAATTTTGAATTTTTCCCAAATGAATATTGGTAAACGAAAAACAACTGTATCTAGTTGTTTGGACATAAAATTATAAATTTTTATTCTTTTTAAAGGGAAATTAACCCCCTCAACCTGATTTGCGGTAATTACATAACATTTGTTTCTATGAATAGCCCTTTTTAGATGAAATAAAAAAAGTTTATGATAATTTCCACTACTGGGGGGAAAATTTTCCCGTCTACTGCAGTTAATTATACTTACTCATATTTTTGGGGGTAAATTACGGTTTAAAAACCCTTTATGTACTTCAGATCGGAAAGATCTTCAGTTGTAAGGATAACCCCTTTAAGGGAAAATTACACAAAAAAAAAAGGAACCCTATAGTGATGAATTCAAAGCAATTCTTTTTGGGGAAACTCTTGACAAAAAAAGGGAATGATAATAATTTTTTTTAAAAACTCATCTGAACTTTTTTCCATCCAAAAGGAAGTTGGGGATTGTTTTGGGGCGTCAGGGAAGTCCATTCCACCGAATATTAATATTTAATAGAACAATAATTGAAAAGAATACATTTTTTTTAAAAAGGAAATATTTTTTTTTAAAAAAAATAACTTTTTCGGTTTAGAAACTTTTTTGGGGAAATTTTATAGAAAATCTTTGTTTTTTCAGTTGTTCAAAATGATAGAAAACACAACGTGGTCTTTTTACAAGCTTTTTTTAAAAGATTCACCACATCAAATCTTCAATTTTAAAATTTGACCCACTTCTAGTTGCCCGATTATCGTGAAATTTGGCAGGTGTTCATAGTTACCGGTGACAATGCATTATGGAATGTTTTTTAAAAAAAAAATGGCGGCTCTAGGATGACGGAAAAAATTTGTGTTTATCGCCCGTTCGACTCAATGGGGGGGTTTTTTTCGGGGAAAAAAGATTATGAACTTTTGTCAAAATTCATAAAATAAAAAAAAGCGGCCCCAAGAGGGCCCGGGCGATCTCTGTGTCATTAAAAATTCAAAAATTTCCAAGATGGCGGACGATTTTTGAAATTATGGTCGATTCGATTCAAAATTGCTATGTGGGGATTTTTTGGGGTCGAAGATTATGAATTTTGTAAAAAAGAAGGAAAGCCTGTTTGTTATAGATGTGGATCCCTTTACATAGCTTTGAGAATCTCTGGCAGGGGGAAAAAAATTTTTTTAGTATCAATCATTTTTTTTTTCGAAATGTCTAGCAAGGAAAGTACATAATTTTGGGAAAGTAAGGAGGTGTGTGAATAAAAGGGGAATATGATGAAAAGATCCGGGGTAGAAATTTTTGGGGAAAAAGTTCTATAAGAAATTTAAGGGCATGTTTGGAAATTAGGGGTTTTTTGAGGGGGAAACTGATAGGTGTTGGATGGAATATATTCAAATTGATAATTCAAAAAAAATTTCCCCACATTATATTCTGGGAGGGGGCCCCCCCAAAAACCAAAAAAAATTTAAAAAAAAAAAAAAAATTCCCCTGATTTTTTAAAAAAAAAATAAATTGAATGTTTGGCCTACGACACTTTTAATTAGTTCAGAAATTTGGAAAAAAATTTTTTTTACATTTTAAAAAAAAAATTATGATCAATTCTTGGGCCTTTTTTTTTTGATTTTAAAAAAAGGATATTTTTTGGACCCTCTCATGATAACATTTCATCCCTAAAAAAAATAAAAAATTTGAGTATTCGATTTTAAAAGGGTTTTTGGGGATGTTTGGGAAAACCTTGCACTATCCTATCAAAATTTGATGCTTTTCCCCCCCATGTTAGTAGATGAAAAACCCCCTTTGGGCCCACTAAATAATGTTAGTGAAAAAAAACCGATAATAGGGTAAAGCAGGGAATTTTTTAAAACAACTCCCCAATGCAGTGGGTTCCCCCGGAAAAAAAAGATGTGAAGTGTTCGACTCTGGTATCCTGACCTTTGAACATATATTTTTCAAAACATTTGTTGCCCGGGGGAAACTTTTTTGCCCAGTTAGCAATACTAAATGGTTCCGTTCCTGTTTTCCCCTTCCCATTTTTTTTACCCAAATTCCTTTGGGGTGAAAAGCTGGGGAAATTTTTTTTCCCAAGACATTCAAAATATTAATTAAAAAAAAATTTAGGAATTAAAAAAATTTTTGGGGTCAATTAATTGGGTAGATTCTTTTGAAAATTTGTAAAAAACCCCCCCCAATTGTTGAAAAAGAAACTAAGTGGGTATGGGAAGATGAATTTCCCGGGGGGTTTGGCATTCAAAAACCGAAAAAACTCATAAAAAAGCCCCCTTTTTTGAGTTATTAAAAAATTACATGTGGTGCTAGCAGCAGATGAAAATTAATAGGGGTTGTCATAATAATAATAATAATTTCTTTATTTTCACAAATCAATTTTTACATCAACAGTGTGAAAATACAAATAAAAAAAAGAGAAACGTCAATAAAAAATAAAAAAATAGTCGAAAGAGACAATCTAAAACCTCCGGACGTAAAAGGAACCTCACATACACGTCACAAAAAAAAAATAACTAATTTAAAATATAAATATGAAAATATGACAATAACTAACTCTAGGTGTGTATGAAGAAAACGTTTTAAAAACAAGTTACGAAAAGAAATTCCTCAACGTGTAAAATAAAAATAAAAAAAAAAAAAAGTCAATAAAATCAAGCCTAGTCGAAAAAAGACAATCTAAAAATACTGGATGTATATAAACATCCCACGTCAAAAAAATAAAAAAAAAAAAAATATAAATATAAAAAAAAACCCCAATAATTAACTATAAAGAAAACGTTCACTTTAAAAAAAACAAGTTACGACAGAAATTCCTCAACAGGTGATTTTTGACAATAGAGCGCTTAACTTTTGTCTTGAAAATTACATTTCCTGAAGCAATTTATCCGAAGTTTTTTGATTTTTTGCATCCCGATATTCAAAGTTTTTTGGTAGAGGCAATGTTGACTGGGGTAAAAGTAAGTGTGCATTTCTTGTCAAAATGGGTATGTGGGGGTTGTTGGTAGCTAATATGTTTTTTTGGGATACATATGTGCACCCCCCACAAGTATATAAAAGTCCTGCAACTTTAAAAATTTTTTAAAAGTACTTTTGGGAAAGCCCCCCACAGGAACCCCCAAAAACCCAACTTAGGGAAAAACCCCCAAGCATATTTCTTTTTGAACACTCGACCCCCAGAGGAACTTGTGCCCCAGTTCAATTTTGCTATACCTGAGGTGAGAATTGAAAAAAACCCCTAAAGCGTAAGTAGAATCTTTTGCTCAGTGTTTGGGGGGGATAAACCCAAAAAAGTAGCAGGAATTTCTGATTTTTTTTTCAAATTATCTACTTGTGTTTTCCCCTTTTAAAAATTTTTGTCGAAGCAACTCCTAACATGTTGGGTTTTTGTTGGGGAATCAATGATAATTCAGTATTCAAAAAAGCTCACCTTATGGATTGTCGTCTTATCATGAATTAAGCATATTGGTTTTTTTTTATTCTTTTTTAAAAAATTTTTTTCAGACCAAAATGATCTTTACTGAAAAATGCTTTCCCCTGTATTTTTAAGGAGTTTGGGGCATCCTCAATAACTAGTATATTCGGTCATCAGCATAACATATACGTGGGGAAGAATTTTCATTCAGATCCCTTTTAAAAAACAACAAAAAATGAATATAATAAAAGGGGCCCCCAAAAACCCCCAAAGGGACCTGTGGAATATGTTTTTGGGGGCTTGTTCCCCCAAAATTTTTCTATTTGTCTCCTTTTTTTTTGGGGGGAGGTCAATAAATTGAGCGGGAAAACCCCTAACCCCATATCTCGAGATTTTTTCCCCGAAAAAAACTGTGATCCGCAATAAAAAGCACGTGAAAAATCAATAAACAATCCAAGCACAACTTTTGGCCCAAAAGGGCCCTTATTATTCGACTGTAAAAAATCGAAAAAAGCTGTATAAATTTCCTTTATTGGGTTTTGGGAAAACCCTGTTGTGATGGTTTTTAAAAACCCCCCCGCAGTAAAATAAAAATTTAACTGCTTTTTTTCATTCATTTAATGTTTCGAAATCTGGGGAGAATCCCATTGCTCTTAGTTATTTAGACATTTTTTCCCTTCTTTATTAAAAAGGGGGAAAACTGGCTAATTTTTAATTATTTGGAAAAAAATTTTTTTTGTTGACAGATTGATTAGGAAGATGAGTACAGGCATAATTCAGAGGGGGCAACATTTAATCAACTTGTTTGATATTTGGTCCTTCCCCGAAATGTTTTCAGTTTATTTATTAACTCACCAACTCCCCCTTTTAGTGATACGAGACATAAAAAAAAAGGGGGCATTGGGGGGGGTGTTACTTTTAAAAAAAAGGATCTAATAGAAATTTTTTTGACAGAGGGGGTTTTGGGAGCATTGAATTTTTTTAGCTTTTTTCCCCCTATTTGATACGTTTTTTTAATAAAAAAATTGTTCATGTTTTTGGTTTGTTTTTTTTTTTTAAAACGTTAAAAATTTTTTTATGTTGTTTTTTTGTTGTCAGAATTAATAATCAATTCATCATGAAATTTTTTTATTTTTTTGCCTTTAGTTTTTTCCTATATTCTTTGTTGCTTTTTTTAAAAAATTTTACTATAGTTGGTTCTTCTTAATTTTAAAAGGGAAAATCTATTCTTTATGTTCTAGCTCGGGGGGAAAAACATTTTTTGGGTCAGATTTCTTTTTTCCCCCTGGTCCGGTAGATACCTTTTTTGATGGGAAAAATATTTCAAAATAATATAATAGAAGCTCTGTAAAAAACCTCCATAATTGGGTTTTAAAAATTTTCTACCCCGCCGTTTTTCAGGTAATTACGGAATCTCCTTATATTGTCATCACAAAAAAGACGATGAAAAAATTGTTGTCTCTACCATTGCTGGTTTTTTGTGTGGTTTTAAAAGAATTTTCAGGATTTTAGTTGATCAGATAAAAAGGTCTACTACCCACATTGTGGGGGAATTTGTTTTAAATTTAAAAAAAATTTTCAATGCATGTCTGGTTTTCCTTTTTTCTTTTTGGTATTTTTAAAACAAATTTTTTTAAACTTATAAGAGGAAAAAAGTTTTCCCCAAAAGTGTTGGTTGTTTTATAAAGAAATTGATATTGATTTCCCCCAATAACTAACGTTTTTGCTTATTGAAGTCTCCACCAATAACTAACGTTGTTGCTTTTTATCTATGATAGACAAATTTTTTTAAAAAAGGGTATCAAAATTCATTAAAATCATTTTTAAAATTGCCTTATAAAAAAATAAAATTATGCTTCAGTGTTAGCTTCATTCCACAAACTTCAAAAATACCCTCTTTACAAAATTTAAATTTGGGGGGGGCCTCAAAAGTTTTTTACGAGTGTCTTTTTTAAATATATAGAAACCCACTTTTATCTTTGTACTCCTAGAATAGGAGGCACACAAAAAAAAATTTTTTTAAAAAACAAAATTTCCATTTTTTTGGCATTCTCCCAAATTTTTTGGGGGGGAAAAAAGAAAGTCACGGGTCTTTTCTCCATTGAATATTCATCTATAAGTACAAGTTTTTTCTGATACTTTGGATGTTTTGTTACTAAAACAAAAAAACCCCTAAAATATTAGTATTTTTCCAAAGTTCCTTATTTTAGAGTTAGAGACAAATGTCTCACTGAAATCAGTCAAAATGGCCATCCAGTTTTTTTTTTGGTTTTTAATGTCTTTTAAATGGTTTTAACTCTACTAGGGAAAAAGAAAGTTTTTCCCCAACCATTGTCGGGTTTTAAAAAAAAATTCCACTTTTTTTCCCCTTAGGGCCCCCCCCTTTTTTCATTTACAAAAAACAGATCATAAGCCTTTTTTGGGTATTGTAAAAAAAACCTATAGATTCACTTTCCTTAAGATTTAAAAAAACTTGTCATAAAGTTTTTTCAAATATGATTTTACTTTGCAATTTCTCCTGGTAACTTAAATTTCCCCGATTTATTGTCAAAAAAAAGATAAAAAGATACAAGTGGGGTTTATATTTTTCATATTCTTTTTCCCTTTTTAACTTTGGGGGAAAAAAAATTTTGGGAAAATGTTAGAAAAAATTTAAAAAAATTTTTAATAAATTCAGATGGGTTTTATATTATATTATTAATGGATGACCTAATCTGGGGGAAAATTGACAAAACGGTCATGGTAGCTAAAAAAGGGGTTGTGCTGGGTGTCAAAAAAAGGGCTTGGGTTAAAAAAACAAAAAGGTTTTTTGTTTCCAAAAAATTTTCCCCTTTTTTGGGTTTTCCCCCAAAAATAAAAAAATTTTGGTCGGGTTTTTTGTTCATTTTTAAAAAACAAAGAAAAAGGGGCCCTTTCCTTCCCTGCAGAAATGTTGATGGGGAAAAAAAAATTTCCCCCCAAATTTCCCCTGTATCAAAGAAAAAAAAAACCGCTGTTTGACACAAAAAGGGGAAAAATTAGGATCATGAAAAATTTTCCCAAAATTTATGTGCTAAAAAATTTTAATGGGCGAAAAGAAAATTTCCCCAGTTAAAAAGGGCCTGTTTTTTTTAAAAAAAAACAATGGGAAACTGCTTTCCCCGTAAAAAAACCCCGGGAAAAGAAGAAAAACCAGATGGGTTTTTTGGGGGGAAACCCCAAAAAATGGCGGAGAATACCAAAGGGGAAAAGGGGGAAACAATTTGCGACTAATACCTAACAAAAAAAACAAAAAGGTGAAAAATAAAAAGGAAACAGCAAATTTTTCTTTTTAGGAAAAAAAAGATGAAATTTTTAAACCCAAAGGGGAAAAAATCGTCGCGAAAAGAGTACCATGATATTAGTTTCAAAAATTTTTTAAAAATTAAGTTAAATAGAAAAAAATTTTTATTTTAAATTTTTTTTAAATGAAGAAAGACAGATGACAAAAAAAAAAATTATCAAAAAGTTAAATGAAGTTTTCTTTGAATAGTTTCCCCAAATTTATATTTTACAAAAAATTTCCCCAAAAAACTATTGTATGGAAACACGTTAGGGGTTTTTTTTTAACCCTTTTTTTTTTTTTTTTTTTGGTGAAAATCAGTGGTGACTTTTTTTTTAAAATATGGATTTTCATCAAATTATATATCAATTAAAAAATACTACAGGGGGGGGAAAAAAAACTTACGTAAAAGAATAGTTTAGAATAAAAAAAACTATTAAAATTTTTTTTAAAGGGGGTTTTAAATTTTAAAAAAACCCCCATTTCTTACCCCCACCTTCCCCCGAATTTACCCTCTTTCAAAATTTCTTTTTTTACTATTATCGATACTCTCTGATATATAACCTGTTGTAAAAGGGGGGTTGTAGTTCTTACCACCTGGGGAAAAAAATTCCCCCCTTAAAAAATTTAAAAAAAGGAAAAACATTTAATAGTTGTATCTTGTTTTTTTGAAAACAATTTACAGTTTTAAAAAAAAAAATTATTGAAATTTTTCCCCCCCTCAGTTTTTTCTGCAGAAAAACCCCCTTATGCATATTTTAAAGCACGGATTAGGCCCCCCTTTTGTGATATAACCTTTTTTAAAATAGGGTTATTTTTTACCTCTGGGAAAAAAAAATGTGAACTTGAAAAAAAAATTATTTCAATAAATAAAAAAACAAAAAAAAAAAACGTTTTTTTAAAAAATTTTTTTTAAACAGTTTTTTTAAAATTAAATTTTTTTTAAATATCATGGGATAATTTTCCCCCTGGAATGAAACCCCCCAAAAAAATTAAAAAAAAAAAAAAAACATTTATCCTCAGACAAAATAAAAATATTTTTGTAAAAAAAATTTTTTTCCCCAAATATTTTCGAGAGTGGGGGGAAAGGGGGTGGTAGTTTAAAATTCTTAGAATTAAAATTTTTTTTTTTTCTCCTTTCAAATATTCTTTTTAAAAGTCTGAAACACTATTTGAATTCAAGGGGGTTCATATCCACAAATCGGATAATTTTTTTGTACAAAATTATCCCTCATCTCAACTCCGATAATTTTAAAATATTCTCATTTAAAAAAAAAATCTCCAAAAAAAATTTTTGGGAAATTTTTTTATGCAAAATTGCATTCTTCTATTACTAGATAGGGTAAAATAATGGTATTTTTATTGCATGGGGTGCATCAAAATTCAGACTTAAAAAAAAATATAATTTCCAAAAAAAAATGACGTGTAATGCCTTTTTTTTAACACTTCCATAGATAAACATTATCGTTTTTATTAAAGGGGATTTTGACCCCTTGCTTTAAAAATTTTTTTGGAAAAACCCTCAGAACATAGTTACCCCTGAAATGTAACTCTCATGCAAAATTTTTTTTTTTCTACCCCCGGGGATACTCTTTGGGGAAAAATTTTTTAAAAAGGGGGGGAAAACGGCCTTCAAGAAAAAAAAAAAAAAAATTTTTTGCTTTTTTTAACAGTTTCATAGATGTAAATTATTCAAATATTGTATTTTTTTTACCGATAATTTTTCAGAAATAAACTATTTTAAAAAAGGGGTAGATTTTCGCGGGGGGTTCAATTCATGAAAACATGTATTTTAAAAAAAACAATTTTTAAGATAAATAATATTCAAATAAAAAAGGGGGGTTTTTTTTAAACCCCTTAGATTAGAATCCTGGATAAAACCTCCCTCATTACGTACCTCCCCCTGGAATGTTAAGCCCATTATTATCGATTCTTTTGAGATAATATAACCTTTTTCATAACAGGGATAGTTTTTCCCACGGGGTGTGAAAATAAGAGATAAAAAAAAAGTTTTTTAAAGAAAAAAAAAAAATAGAAACTACGTATTTCGCTTTTTTTTATCTTAAATTAACTTTTATTGATAAAAAGGGGGTTCCCATTTTGGAAAATCCCCAAATATCTTATTTGGGTCTCCCCTTTTTATAAAATGAAACTAATGACCAAATTTCATATCCATATCTTCAGCGGTTTCGTCGGCGATAATGAGAAAAAGATGCAATATAATTACATGTCCTGACGGGATTGACTCACTGAATGACATAATATAATAAAAGCCCAAAACAAACCGCTGGACTTGAAAGAGGGGAAATTTTGAAAACCCCAAATTTTCTATGAGGGGGTGGGGAATTCATACCTAAAAAAGTTTAAAGGGAAAACTAAAAAAAGGGGGGACAAAAAATTCTTCAGTTTTGAAGTTAAAGTCTTGAAAATTGGTATTCAAAAGGGGGACATTTCCAGTTAAAAAAAAAAGTATTTCAAAAAGGTTTTTGGGGTTCAACCTAAAGGGGTTAGAAAAAGAGGTTTTTTAAGGGGTTTTTATAAAAGGGGGCCCTTAGTTTTTTATTAAAAAATAAAAATTTTTAGGGGTTTTTTTTCAAATAAAAAAAACCTGTTTCAGTGTTTTGAAAATTCAACTCCCCCAGCGGTGAGAATGGGGATAAATGGGGATTGGAAGTTTGTTTGGATGTTCCGTTAGTTTTTTTTGTTAGGGCCCCCCAAAAAATTTTATTCAGAGGGCCCCTTTTTTTCAAAATAGGGAAAAAATGTTTCAATTTTTTGAAATTAAACCCCCCAAAAAAAGGGGAAATGGGGTTGAAAGTTTTTTGGAGGGGGGGTAAAAAAATTTGTATTTAGGGGCTTCATTACAAACAAAAAAATACGTGTTTTTTTTGTTTTTTTAAAATTTAAAACCCCCCAAAAAGGGGGGAAAAAGGGGATTGAAGAAGTTTTTGAAAGGGGGGTTTTTTTTGTTTTTTTTTAAAAAAGGGTCATCAAAAAATTTATTTGAGGGTCTTCATTACATAAAAAAAAAAAATGTTTCAGTGTTTTTTTTAAAATTTAATTTAAAGAGGTGAAAGGGAGAGGGGAAAGGGGGGGTTCCGTTAGTTTTTTAAGTTAAGGTCATGAAAATTGGTTTTTTTTGGCCCCAAAAAAAACCCTGAAGGAACCTTAATTTTGGGAAAAATTTTTAAATTTTCCCACAAAAAGGGGTTTTAAAAAATTTTAATAGTCGTCACAAAAAAAATTCCCCTGCAAAATCCCAAATTTTTTCCCCCCCCGAGATAATTGGATAACCCGGTATAAGTGTCTGAAGTTTTTTCATCCCTTCTGCGTAGATTGTATGACTTGAATAGGAAAAAAAATTTTCAGGGTGTATCAGAAAAAGCAATATTTTCATGGGGGTCTACTTTTTTTCTCCCCCCGTTCATAAAGTCACTGCTTTATGGGTTCACCTTCATCGGGAAAAAAGGGTTTAAGGGTTTTTTTTAAATTTAAAAAATTTTCCCAAATTCCCTTGGCCGAAAGGAAAAAAAATTTTTTTTGGGGAAAAAGGCAGGGGTGTTTCCCCTTTTGTTGGAAAAAAATGGACGGGGGGTTGGGGTTTTGGGGAGGATTTGGGGCCCCTGGAAAAAACTTTTGGTTAAGGGGGGTTTGGAAAAAGGTTTTAATTTGGTTTTTTGGTTTTTTGGTTTTGGAAAAAGAAAAAAAACCTAATCGATTTAAAAATTTTTTTTACCACCCGGGGCTCCCCAAAAACGGGGTTGAAACCATTCCCCCGCCATTTTGTCCCAACCAAAAAAAATTTTTGTTTTTTTAAAAACGCCTAAAAAATTTTTTTGGGAAAACCCCGAAAAGAATTTTTTATTTCTGATGGTGCTGCATCCATTTCTTTACCAGCCACCCGGGGCCCATCAAATCCCAAACCAAAAAGGGGTTTTTTAAATTCAACTTAAACCCCCCCAGTTTTTTGGGAAATTTTACTTGAAATGGTGACGGCATCCATTGTTTTTTAATTCCGTGAAACCAATAAAATGCTCATTTACAAAATTATTTTAAAAAAGTTTTTCCCCAGTAGTGTGTCACCACTTTCAACTAAAAATTTTTAAAAAGTTCTTCAAAATTTCCATCTTGTTCTTTACCCCCCAGTGCCAAGTCCCCCTTTTTTCCCCACAATGAAATTAAAAATTTTAGGTCCCAAAATAACGGGGGGTTTTCCCGGCTAAAAAAAATTTTTTATAAAAATTTTTTGCCTTCAAAACGGAATGGCAGTGCCATTCTGACTTGATATTTTTTTTTTCAGATTCGGAAAAAGCTTAAAAATCTGTAAATTGTTTAACAATAAAGGCAGGCACCTTGGACACCTTTTTTTTACAGCTGGTTTGAAAATTACACAATATTTACAAAATTCTTTTAAATTTTTTTAGAAAAAACCTCCACTCAACTGCTTATTCATTAACGCCAAAAAAATCTTATTTCCAGGAATAGACATAAATTTTTTTTTTGAATCGCTCATTCGTTGCAAACCTATATATTTTCCCCCAATTTTATTACTCCCTTCAGTTCCGCTTTTCCCCCTTTTTTTGCTATATGGGGAAGGGGCTCCGTGGCATTCGTCTTCAACAATAGGTTTTCCTTAAAGGGGAAAGGGGGGGTTTTCAACCTGCTCTTCATTAGTTTCTTATTTTTTTTTTTTTGGTGGGCTTCGATTATCTGATTTATCCCCCGGTTCGCTTCAGATTTCATTTTAAAAAAAAATTTGGGTGCCCCGGGTTTCCCCTATTTTCCGCAATGGTCCCCAAAAAAACTTACAAAAAAAAAAAACAATGGAAAGTAAGTTACCTCACTGTTTCCCCGGGGGGGAAAAGGGGGAAAAACCAATACTACTAAGCACAGCAGAACAACGCCTTTTTTTCAGTGCCCCCCCACAGGCTACTAAAATACTCATTCAAGTGCATGCGGTCCAACTGTTTGTTGAAAGTCCCCCTGGTCTCGGCGGGAAAAGGGGACCCGAAATCTACCGAACTTATCTGAAACTCCAGCAAATTAAGTTTATCGCGTCTCCCCCGGGGGCTCGATAATAAATCTAAAATCCAGGGGGGGGTTTATTTAACTTATCAAGGACAATCTTTTTTTTTTTAAATTTAAAAGATGTTTTTTATGGGGTTTTTTTTTAAAAAAAAAAAAGGGTGTGTAGGTACTGAAAACATGGAAAAAAAACCCAAAAAAAACATTTTTCCGGGAAAAAAAAAATTGTTTTGTTTTTCCCCCCCCCCTAAATAATTTCAGAAAGGGGGAAAGGCACAAATGTTTTCAATTTGGGGAAAAAAATCAAAATGGGGAAAATTTAAAAAAAATTTTTTAGTTTCGAAATTCAAATAGAGGATTCCACCCACAAAAAAATTTTTTAAATATTAAGAAAAAAAAATTTTTTTAAATAATTTGGGGGCAAAAAACCCCTTTTAGTTTTCCCCAAAAAAATTTTTAAAAAAATACATTGGGGTGGTCCGAAAAAAGGGGGTTTCCCCTGAATAATCTTGAAAAAATTTTTAAAAAAAAAATTTTCAACTCAAAAATTTTATATTTTTTCGACCCCTTTTTTTTTTATTTTTTTTTCCCCCTTTTTTTTTTTAAAAAACCCAAAATTTCCTATTTCACAGGACCCCCAAAAAACATTCTTATATTTTTCCTTTTAAAAAAAAAAAACCAGTATTATTCATTATAATAAAAAAACCCATCCACTTATTTTTCTCTTCATTTCAAATTCTCGCCATGTTTTTTTTTGGCCCCAAAAAAAATGTAGTAAAAAACCCAAAAAAACCTCCCCAAAAAAAACACTGGACTGATGGTTTTTAAAAAAATCTTAAAATTTTGGAAATTTTTTTTGTTTTTTTTTTTTTTAACTGAGAGGAAAAACGTGGGAAAGTGATAACTGTTTGACGTGAAAAAAATTTTTAATTATATAAAGACATTTTTTTTTTTCACTGAATAAGTAAATAAAGTAAAGTATTACATGAAAATTAAAAAAAATTAAAAACAGAAATAATATAACCTCAAAAAAAACCCAAAGTGTATTTTTTTTTTTTGGGTGTTCGAAACTGTAATGACAAATTTAAACTGTAGAAAAATTTTTTTATTCTTGGGAAAATAATAACCTTTTTTTCTTTATACATTTTCCCATTAGGAACTTTGTTTGGGTTTTTAAAATTATGGGGAGCTGGAAAAAAAAAGCAACTTCTCATGTTTTTTCCCAAAAGAAATTATCGAACTGAAATGTATTGACTCTTCAAAAAGAACAATTCGTTTGTGATAAAACTGAAGAACCACTGAAAAAAAGAAAATTTTTTCCCAAATATAATTTCAAGTAAATCTTCCTTTCTAGAGATACAATAGGGAAAATTTTATATAAGAGAATATCTAATCATATTGCAATTTATCTTCAAAATTGGTGGTTGGTATATTTCACATATAATCTGTTTCATGAGATGAAATCTTAATTTCAGTACCCTAAAAATATAAAAGTATTGAAAGTTAAAAAAATTTTTATTTTTAGTTTTCAACAAATTGAAAAAACTCCATTTCAAAGAATGTGACACCTTCAAATGTCCTAATAAATACAAAGGTTTCCCAGAAAGTGACTCTAAAAATGATTTATTTACCTGGGTTTAAGTGCCAAAACGTTTTGGGAATACTCTGTGTGTCCATGAGAAGGCTATCAAAAAACTTTGGACGTGTTCTTTTTATGACATCCCAGGGACATCCTGAAAATCGTCACCTGTGGAGGACATTGGCTGTTCTATAAAAGTTCGATTCATGTATAAACAGAACATCGCAGTGGATGGATGTTTAATGCCTCAAAATCTCGATTCTGACATCTCTGAGATGTTTTGTTCTCGCTGGGAACCATGGACAGGACATGGCGAAACGAAGGTCGGGGAGGGACAAGTGGAGTGCTATTGTGTACCAGATCAACTGAAATCTACGGACCTATACTCTTTATTAGGTAAGATACAATGGGCCAGTATAGTTATTCTAATCCCAATTGGACCGGCAAAAAAAAATAAGAGCACTACGAGGGTGTTCATATGCACTGCCCGGCAAATGGAAAATTTATATACCACCAGTGTTTTCACTTTCAAAGCGTTCCTGGTACAATTATAAAAGTTCTGGCGTGTATCTAGTTACTCAGATTATTAGTAAGGCGCTATCAAATATATTTGAGTAAAAAAAGCTCGGCTAGCTGGATTGGACACATGTTATCTGAAGCCGCATGATTTCCGAGTTCACCATATCAGTGCCGTGTGTTGGGAGGTTAGGAATTATCCATTGAAAATAATTTTATCAATATGGCTTTCTGGAGCCCTTTTCGAAACAAATAATAAAATTCAGTTGAGATAACAGTGTCTACTTTTACATGGGGTGATCAATTGCTATGATTGTAAGAATAAGTAACTGAAAAATACCACTGAAAAATAATATACCGTTGGCATCTGCAAAGAAATTTATTCCTGAAACTTTTTATCTCGGCCCAATTGGGATTAGAAATACTATATCATCGGATGTCTTGGCTAGAAGAGCCTACGGGGTGGAGTTTTCAGTGGATAAATCTGAGGTGCACGAGCACAGACTTCAGGACTTTACACTCTGCTCCATTAAGGATTTTCTCTTCCTTCCAAAAGAAAACTGTAACTAGGACGGGAATATATTTTGGATTTATTTGAAATTATTTTGAAATTCCATCTTTCCACACGAATTGTGTGATTATTCTACACCGGAGTTGATGAACTGTTTTCTTATCAAATCCTCAAGATAATATGAGAGAGAAATTATACAGAATTAAAAATTAATGAAAATAAATATCTAATGTACGGATGACTATGAAGTAATCATTTACTGATTAACTTATAATGTCGTTTTTCGTCAAGGAGTCGTCTGTGAATCTGTATTAGCTCTCGTGAGCTCTAATTCTCCTGTATTCCACTAATTCCTTTCCGAGAAGAATACTTCAGAGGATCTGTCAAAGTTGTGATGCGGTTTTAGCGGGACGGAGGTAACGGTAGATTCGAACGAAATAGGATCATTATTAACATCGACCCACACTGACATTCGCCGTATTATCAAAACACATATGTGAGGGAGGAAGTTTGATAATGACTTCCGGAACTGTTGTCGGATATCGCCCTCTTTTGTTGAATGTTCAATATTTGTTCAATATTTTTTCAGTTTTCTCTTGAATATAATCATATAGTTAAGTTTGTTATCGAAGAAACCGAGCTTCATGAAAAATAACTGTCAAATGAGTTGCTTATATATACAAAAAATCCGAAAATAATGGGTCGAGTTGTAGCGTTTAAAAATGTTATCATTTTTATTTTTCATGGTATTCCGAATTGAAGCCAACCCAAATAATAAAAATAAAATGTAATTTCAAAAACTGCATTATATCACCGTAATGATATTGCGCCATAAATCAATCGCATTTTGTGAGCTGCACAACATAAAAACATTTTTTGAACTCCTTTGATATAAATTATTTGCTAAGTATAATCAGGTGACCATACTACAGATGCATATTACTGATCTGACTAAACCACACTAAAGGACTTTTGTTGTTTGGACCGAAAATTCACTAAATGATTGCATGGTGAAGCCCAACATTTTAATGGGAGTAAATTATGTCTCTTATATGTAGGTAGAATATTAGTTTGGAATCAAATGTAACACACAGGTCACGTCATCTGTCAGCAAAGAAATATTGGTATGTTGAATTTGATTTGGAAAAACTTATTTGGTAGCATTTATTGATATTTCAATGATATTAATTTACACCATTCATAGAAGGAATAAAGTTCATTTTGCAGATACCTTGCATAATTCTCATTTTCAATTTTATTGAATAGTAGCTTATGCCAACGGCTTTTCCGCGTAGATTTTGAGGTTATACTTTTTTATACACTTTTTGATTTAGCAATGCGTACCCGAACGGTTCCAGTCCTAGGTTCGTTAACGGCAGTATGTTGATATTTTTTCAATAAGTATACTGCTCCGGGGGGTCCCAGTGGATCAGATATATACTAGCTCTCCGCTCACCCCTCCCAGACCTTTGATTTCACCTGTCGGGTCCATGGTTCCTGAATAAAGGCCACCTCAAAGTCCCTCAAAGCCCCTGCAAGTACTGCAGTGGCCGCCTTACAGTGCTGAAGGTTTATCTGGATGACTCTTATCCCCTTCATGCTGTCCTCCTTTCTTTTCGGTGTTTAGGCTTCTTGCGGTCCATATGGTTCCCACGAGTATGGGGTAAAAGGTTGGCCCAGCCGTGTGGATAAGGCTGCTTATTTCGCGGAGTGGAAACTTTTTTTGTGGAAATGTCTATAGTCGTTCAGATAATTTATGGAAAGCATTCTCAGATAGTTGAAAAGAACGATTCATTGCAAAACTTTTTAAACTCTTGTGTTGTGTCCATAAAAGCAATAGTTTCCTAATAAAAAAATAAAATACAACATTGGGCATGAACGGATCTTCTGTAAATGGAATCGAAAAAATCTAGTAGGTGGCTGTCACGTTTTGTTTGCACAGCTTGTGACTTCAATCTTAGTATTTTAGAATTATTCCGCTTGTTTTAACTTTTATTGTAGGCATGTACCATTACCATGTTTTGTTTTAATAGAAATCAAATAAAAAATACAATAAAAAACAAAATTATGTGTATTACAACAAAGAAAAAGGCAACAAGATCAAACGGAACGTAGTTATAGAAACTTCTCGAAATGCCCACCTCCAACCATTAGACAGGAATCAAGTAATCAATTCTTCGTCTCATAGACTGGCGCAAACGTTGAAATATTCCTGGTGTGTTTTCGCAATGATGCGTTTTCTTCACACATTCAATGGGGGTCGTATAAACCAAGGACTTCAGGTGACCCTAGATGCAAAAGTCCGAGGGGTTCAAGTCTGGAAATCTAGGAGGCCAAGATTGAGGTCCTGCTCTGCCTATCCAACGATTTGGATACACGTCGTCCAAGTACTAACGAGCAGTTATGCTGAAATGGACAGGCGCACCATCGTGCATAAACAACATTCGTGGTCAAATAGCAAGTGGAATATTTTAAAGTAAAATGAGAAGCTGCGCCTGGAGAAATAGTTTGCACCAGTTAGCCTTAACGGTAGAAAATACAGTCCAATAATATTTTCGCCAATAATTCCGACCCACACGTGAAAATTCATATTGATACTGACCTTCTTGAATTGTATGTGGGTTACCTTCGGCCCATAGATGATTGTTATGGATATTTGTGATCCCTTGCCTTGAAAAGTTGGATTCGTCAGTGAATATTACGTTTTCTAAAAATTGAGCATTTTGGGTAATCATTTGAAGACTCCATTGACAAAAGTCCACTCGATGGGGAAAATCTCTCGGCAAAAGTGCCGGGACTCGTTGAATATGGTAAGGATACAATAGGCTTTTTCATTTAGATGACAAATGACTAACTTTGTTTACCTGTCAGACCCCAGACCCAACGGCATTGACGGCGAATTTTTATTTTTTTATGGACATAAAATATTTCCGAGTTTTCCTATGGATAGTTGACTTGAATTCACATGGAGAAGAAAACTCACCATTAGAAAATATTCGTGTACATTATTTTATCTACGAATGAAAGGTTTTTGGCGGTATAAAATAGGTAATAAGTACTCAACCTACAACGAAAGTTACGGACGCCAATGTATGCATTTGCATTTTGCTAAGTTGACTGTTGACATAATGTGAAATGCGCTAATTTTGAACTAAGCCAATCTCAAATTGTTATTTCAAAACTAACCAATGGATATTCACTTTCCCAATAGCCAATCAGACTTTGGGTCTCAAAACGAGCGCATGCGTCTTAAAAAGTCATCTAAATGAAAAGGCCTATTGGTGATCCTTTAAAATTTTCCAGATTAGTTTATTGCTAACATTAAGTGTGTTAGCAATTTGTCTTGTACCTAATTCCGGACGATCTTCAATCATATTGAGAACCTCTTCTTCCAGTGCCACGTTCTTATTACTCGTGGATGACCATAATCATTTGTTCGTTTTTGAAAAGTCGCTCTTTCACAGAGACGTTGGTGAAGATGTGCAAAAATTGTGTGATGAGGTATCACCGCTGAGGATACATCTCTGCATAGACTAGCTTCCAAATAATTTCCATTGGCACGACCATACATAAAATGTATAACGGCCATTTCAGCGTTAGTGTAATTATTAATATTGAAGATTCAAAAGACATAATTGAACTTTTAACTACCACATAGGAATCAAAGCGACTTGACAGCCACCTACTAGATTTTTAGATTTTAAAATACTACGATTGAAGTCACAAGTTGTGCAAACGAAACGTAACAGCTACCTACTAGATTTTTCGATTCCATTTACAGAAGATCCGTTCATGCACAATGTTGTATTTTATTTTTTTTAGGAATCTATTGCTTTTACGGACACAACACAGGAGTTGAAAAGTTTTTCAAATGAATTTTTCCTTTCAACACAAATTTTTAAATTGAGAAATTTTGTTTCGTTAAAATGTTCTGGTAAAAAATGGAATAGGGGTTGCATGTTTCACCCCTTTAAAAGATTACAACAAAATAGAAAAAAAAATTCAAAGGCAGCTTTTTTATTGGTAGAACATGCACACAAAATGTCATTTCTTCAACTCTTCAGCAATTTCAAGAAAAAAAAAACGATTTATTTTTTTATTTTTGGAAGCGTGTAACTTTTCAAGGAAAGGCCTAAGAGCTTTTCTTTATATGAAAGACCCCCTTTAATTTTCAAAAGGAATCACCCCCTGAAAACTTTCGCACTTATTTGGTAACACCCTGTATACCGGTTTTAAGTTAGGTAATAGCCGAGCGTTATACGCTAATTTTTTTTGTTAAGATTACATTATTTTCATGCCTAAATTTTGCGCATCAGGCGGTAAAAACTACATCTATTATGAAACGGGTTATGATATAATATATCAGAGAGTATCGGTAATAGGAAATTGAAATTTTGCAAGAGGGTAACTTAACGAGCCAGCGTAAGGTGTTTTTTTAACATAATTTGAACCCTTTCAAATATTTAACCGATTTTTATATTCAAACAAACAGTAAGTATTTCGTTTTCTTCCATAGTATCAATTTGAAACTGAAGAAAGTTGTGAGACAATACATAAAATAAACATTATTTCAACAAAAATTATGGTTTGTAAAATTGATATTATTTTGACTTTCTAATAGGTCGGCGTTGAATTCAAGGAAGGTGGGGCACGGTCCGGCTGTTGTTATCATCATAACTGTATAAATTGAATTATTCTCGTGTCAAATCATTAAACTAACATACAGAGTGGGCCATTGAAAACGAAACAGCGGCTCTGTAGGTCGGCAGAACCGAATTATATAAAAACGCTCGGACACGTCAACTACTTGTTCGAGGGACATCGTTCGCGATAAAATTCACCCGAAATACATTTTATCCCTCGGAGCTGTGACCGCCACCCCTAAATTTTTAAATGTATTTTCCTTCTGAATATCAAACAACAAAAATAAATTAATTCTATCGATTCGTTTTCGAGATATAGGAACTTGAAGTTGAGAAATAACTTTTTATTCACTCAATCAATGAAAATAACATCTAACAATGCAACTGTTTAAAGATAATTATCATTGTCAAGGAATCAAATGATCGAACTGTTTACCAACAAATAACATGCAATTCCGTTTCAAATTTGTATTTCATCCTCATTTACTTGATCTAAAAAAATTTAAGGTTCTCAAGAATCGATAAAAAGACGTTTTCTCGAATTCGACTCGAATGCGAGTACAACAAAAACATGTATGAGATACTTTTTTTTGCCAAATCGCAATTTTGGACGTCTATCAGTGTCAAACTGATCTTTGATTGAACGACATTAGAGTGAATTACTTGACTAAAGCTGCTGAATATCTTTCCGCAATAATAGTGTATACGATCGCGAAAAATTTGTTCAATAAAACGTATCCAGTTAAACTTGTTGCTAGAGAATACGTTCTAGAATTAGTGCAAAAATTTCGTCAAACTGGATCAGTAGCCAACAAGAAATGAGACCCAGAACGTGAATTTCCGTTGAGAAATGAAGCTGTTGAAGTTGTACTTTTAGGACAAGGAAATTGGCTAATGTTACCAATATCAGTAGAACCAGTATCCGCCGAATCCTGAAACATCATAAATTTCACCCCTACCAAATACATTTGGTAAACCAATTGAATAAAGATTATTTTGATAGGCGACAGGAATTTTGTGAAATTATGACTACGAGAATAGATGGTGATGATAATTTCCTTTTCAACATCTACATTCTTTTTGAATTCGACTGTGAATCGTCATAATTGTCGTTATTGGTCAGATGCCAATCCACATGTTTTCCATGAAATCCATACTCAAACTCCCCAAAAACTCAATGTCTGGGCCGGTATTTTTGGGGACCGTTTTATTGGACCAGTATTTCTCGACGGTAACCTGACAGGAGAAACCTATTTGGAATTATTGAATGAATTTGTTTATCCACAATTAGTAGACATCATTGAAAATGACGATCGTTACCATGAAGACCACTTGATATTTCAACAAGACGGGGCACCTCCACATTATGCACAGCCTGTCAGGGCGTTTTTGGATAGAATGTTTCCTGGAAGTTGGATTGGAAGAAGAGGCTCTATAGAGTGGCCAACCATATCTCCAGATTTAACCCCACTCGACTTTTTCCTGTGGGATTACTTGAAAAACGAAATCTTTGCAACGGAACCAGAATCTCTGGAAGATTTACGAAGGAGAATTTTTGTAGAATGCCGTCGAATAACGCCGAAAATTTTACGAAATGTGAGGTCTCGTTTTGAACAGAGCTTGTACTATTGTATGGAAATGGGTGGTAGACAGTTTGAACATTTAGTTCATTGACAATAATAATTATTGCGACAGTTGCTTTATCGGATATTGTTTTTGTTGATTGAGTGAATAAAAAGTGATTTCCCAACTTCAAGTTCCTATATCTCGAAAACGAATCGATAGAATTAATTTATTTTTGTTATTTGATATTAAGAAGGAAAATGCCTTCCAAATGAGGTATCACGTGCCATATCTTGCCATTCAAAAATTTAGGGGTGGCGGTCACAGCTCCGAGGGATGGAATGTATTTCGGGTGAATTTTATCGAAAATGTAGTCGACGTGTCCGAGATTTTAATTCGGTTCTGCCGACCTACAGAGCCGCTGTTTCGTTTTCAATGGCCCACTCTGTATAAGCGAGAGCAGGAAATACTAAACCTACTGTCATATTCTAAAGCTTATTGAAAATTCGTGACACCTGCGAGAAAGTTCCTCCAAGGGGCCTGGCGACATTTGGGAGAGAGGTTTGTATCATCTTTCTATGGAAACATAGTGAGGAGGATGCAATAACACACACCTACTTCCCAAATCTCATTTAATCTCCTCCACCTCTGTTTCGGTTCCAGACGAGAAAATGACATTATGTTGAAGAGAATGAAATGCATTGTAAATCTTTATACAGTGCGGCTTTGTATACCCCCCCTCCTGTTAACTTTTGAACGGTTTGACGTAGAACAATGGGACGAAAACCGTATCTAGGAATTCTGCTTGGCGGGGGGTAATGATATAAACAAGTTATATACCTCTACTTATAGGTACAAAAACATAAGTATTTTTTTCCATTCAAATTATTCAAACAAAATGTAATAAAATAAAAAAATATATACATATACTTGTAAGTAGACACAAAAACAAAAATTTCTTTCGTTAAAATAAAAATAAAAATCACAAAATGAAATCCAGTATCCTGTGTTTTTCATTTGCAAACCTTTCAATAACATTTAAAACATTTATTAGCAGATCTTTATGAACATGAAGTAGACCTAATCCAACCAAGCGCTCCTGTTGCATCGTTGATCGCAGCCAAGTTTTCAATTGCTTCAACGAAGAAAAACTTCGTTCAGCGGATGCCCCACTAGCAATGAATTCTCTTTTTTATCAAGGGAAATATGTTAGCGTCACAAGATTTAAAAAGAAAAATAATTTAGAAATTCAAAAAAATTATAGTATCAGCTGAATTTTGATAATGTGAGGCTATTGTTAATCAAGTATTTTTTTTTGGAACCGCCGATTTTATGTAAACCAGAATATTTGTACACAGAATGACTCCATATTTTTTTTCCTGGAGCACATTTTACATGTGTACTTAATAATATCACGCTATAAAATTGTTCAAAATTGATTATTTTGTTAATTATAAATTTCTAAAGTTAACAAAATATGAGAATTGAGTAAATATTGTCACCATTTTCAATTGATATTTCACATTATTATCAATCAATCAAATGGATAAATTGAATATTTTTCATAAATGATTTTTTTGCATAAGGTTGCTATGAATTTATTATGATGAAAAAAAATATTTTTTTTTAAGTTTGTATTTTTTATTATTTAAATAATACATTAAGAATTTTTTTTTTAAATTTATAATTGGTTATTCTCTACCTAATAGGATTTTTTTATATATAATTTAATTGTTTATTTACTTAACAATTGGTTCTAAACAAACTTTGACATTTCATATTTTTTATAATCATAATAAACTCTTAACAACGTAATGCAAAAAAAACATTTTTGAAAAATATTCAACTTATCCATTTGTTTATAAATATTTTATAAACATATAGCATATTTTTTTAAACGTTGGAAAATGCCTTCGTCAGACATAAAACTGATAATAATGTGAAATATCAATAAAAAATTTACAATATTCACTCGATTTCTCATATTTTGTTAACTTTAGAAATGTATAATTAACATAATAATAAACTTTTAAACAATTTTATAGCGTGATATTATCGAGTAAACATTTAAAATGTGCTCCAGGAAGCAAACAAATTATGGAGTCGTTCTGTAATAAATTCGGTTTTTAATAAAATCGGCGGTTCAAAACAAACTTCTTATATAACAATAACGTCACATTATCAAAATCCAAGAAAAAAAATTTTTTTCTAACGAAATTACATTATTTCAAGTGTAAAAATGATACAATTTTTTTTAATTCATATCTAATATTATAAAAAAATATTTGTGTGGAGAGATGCTGTACTCCTGCATTAATGTCCACGCGGAGCCCTATTTTCAACGTTGAATTAAAATTATAAATAATTGAGTAGGAACTTTTTCATGAAAAATTTCCTCCTCTTCAAGAAACTTTTTAATTTTTTAATTAAAAAATTTGATTTTTTGGAAAAACTCACTTTTCGACTAGACTAATGAGAACATGCCTAGCGACAATAGCGGTCACGATGTTTTAGATTTGAGTAGAGATGTGGTGGCCATTCCATAAATTTAAACATTTTGCAGTTTTGTGGGGAAAGATTACCTCATTACCGTCCCCCCTTAAATACGCGCTTGTTTTGAATGATATAACCGTTACTACTTTTTGAAAGAAAGACATTGTGATTGCTCGATAGATGGCGTGGGAGGCACATATACTTTCGATTTAATGTAACCCCACAGAAAGGAGTCATAAGGTGTGAGGTCTGGTGATCGTGCCATTCGGTTGGAAAACGATGTCCAATTCATCTCACAGGGTATGTTACATCTAGATACTCTCGAACTTGACGTTGGAAGTGAGAAGGAGCCCCGTCTTACTGAAAAGTGATGTGTTCCTGGAATTCGTTCTCATTTTCTTCTAGTATTTGAAGTATGAGTGGATCGATCGTTTCTTGTAGCATATCCAGGTATAAATTACCGTTTGAGTTTTCTTCCAGAAATAGAGGACCTATGATTTCTTATAATTCCTGCCCACACATTCAGTTTCTGTGGGAACTGTGTGTGACCTTCTCGAAAGATATGGGAATTTGTGTTACTCCAGTACCGTACATTTTGTGTATTCATGTTTCCGTTGAAAAAAAAGTACTTTCATCTGGAAAACAAATATTCCTAATATATAGTACTGCAATACATCTGAGAGATTCATTATTATTCATTACCGATAAGGCTAAGCGGTCGACCGACCACAAGCAGGGACGTACCCGATACAATTAAATTTTCACACAAGATGATATGTTTAATTGACGGCCTGTCCTGTTTATATTAAGCAAATTAGTTCATAACATAATCCAAACCTAATATAAAAAGGTTAAAAATCAATCAAATTAGTCATAACTTTCAAATAACGTGGACAAATTTTAATTCGCGCATTAAAATGTGATATAGGAGATAATTTACGTATTTTCAAATCCGTACCTGGAATATCACACCTCGAACAATGGGCCATGATAACGGTATTGGATTGCCATTTATAATGAGTCTCTTAGATGTCTGGCAGTAGTATAATTGCGGTTCCCAGCCATTCTTTCCATCATAATTTCACAGAATTCCCTATGAACATTTCTGCCAGTTCTGTTGAATTTTTCAACCAGTTCCCTCAAAACTTTCGAGTTATTGGATGATCAGGGAATTCTCCACTGCATGGTAGTTCCCACGGGCCTCACAAAAAATATAGGTTGCTTCGTTTTTTTTTCGAGAGGACGAATTATGATAATGTTTAAAATTCAAAATAGATACTAGTAGAATGAAACTCTTCACTAAATACAAATGCAAAAATTCGTTTTTAATATGAAGAGCAGGTAAGTAGTGTTATAAACATTCATACATAAGTAAGTCTTAAACATCGACCAAATAATTTCTAACTAATTAAGCTTTCAAACGTATTCGAAAATGCAAAATTATTTAAGTCATTAATTTTCCTCTATTGACCCTATTTCATGTTACTTATCGCAATTATCAACAAACATGGTTGAAAGTAGAATTGAATTACCTTTTCAACGATGTGCAACTCGACCACTATGCCTTTCGAAATTTTCAAGTTGATGTGCCCCCAGCGCCCTCTGTCGAGTAATTGAACCAATGGGCCTGGAGACATTTGGGAGAGAGGATATATATTACCTACCAAAACTTTGTGGTTTGCGGTTTCCGGAATTTTCTTGAATTTTTTTAATTTATGTTATAAAATGGCATCATACACCCGTTATTCATGGTAGATAGATACGAATATATGAAAGTAGGAGCGTTCGTGGGGACGTGAGTATCTAAGCAACAAAAGGAACAAATAAATGTAAGTGAAAGTTGTACCCAAAATTTGGAATTTGAGAGAAAATTGGACCTAGCTTTTGAACTCTAAGTGAGGAGTGATTTGTTGAGAAAAAAACATGAAGGAGTGATATGATTACAGACAATTTTCGTAATTTAAACTATGCATTTTTTTCCAATTTTATTTCATTAGATATATTTGTAACCACCAAGTTTCAACAACCAAACTGACATATTCAGTAAATTAATTGAACTGACCTTTCTGTTAAGATAAACCATAACTACGATCATCGTATACCCACCGAATTCTTGATACCCTGCGAATTCCTCAATAACGTGAAAAGTCCAGCGGTGTTCAGCAACACATAAATGCAAGTACATTTATTGGCCTCGCTGTTGGACTTTTGAAATAGTGGACCATATATACGAGTATCATACCGTCATACCAATAAACAATCAGTAACACCAGTTCAACAACACAAGTGGAACAGATAAACTGAATCCATACATTCATTATAACAGTCAATACACAAACTTCTATCATGGTGTGCTATCATGAGGTATTCAACCAAGTCTGTAACTATAAAAACTTTTTTACAAAAAATTAAACCGACGATATACGGAACTGAAAAGTAAAAAATAAAATAAACCTTCTTCTGGGTTCTTTCGGCTGATTTTGTGATATCTCACTGTCCGTCTGGGTAGGTTGAGATTCAATAACCGTGAGATTGCTATCCGTCGACATTTCTGCAGGAACTTGTCGGGGTAGTTTATGGTTGATTACAAGTAGAGTCAACGTATCCCAGAAAGCTGCGATTACATGGTAGGTACATCCAGTGATTCTGTGTATGGCTATCATATTTATGGCTGTTTCCATACAGAATTTTATTATCCTTATGCAAAAATATATCCCTAAGAAACTGCTGGTTACATCTCCAATGAAGGTGAATACTCCATAAATTTTTTTCATAGTGCTGTTGGCTAGTTTTTCTATCTCCTCGGGGTTGAACAAGTTTAACGTAGAGAAACCCTGATTTGATACGGGCTTATTGGCCATTTTGTTTATCAGAATATTATTTACTGCTTGTCTTTCGGACGAAAAAAGTATTATTTCTTGGGCTTGTCTCATTTCTTCTGTTGTGTATATCCCACCATCACCAATAGGTTGTATTCTGGCTAGTTGCATTTGTTGTTCTTCCTTTATGGATAATTCTACAGGGGGATTTCCTGCTATGGGGTAGGGGTCGTAGGCTAACCAAGTACCCTCTATATAATATTTGGCGGGAATGATTGAAGAACATTCGATCTGTTGCCCTACTTCCTGTATGGTTCGTGTTAACGGCGCCATGAAATATGTTTTGTTTAAATATGTCACAGGCAACTCTTGGTAACAGTTTTTTTCTCTCCTGATTTGGACTATAACAGGTGTGCATTTCAACAAATATAGTACTTCTCCATTTATTTTGCAATATACCCTGGGTCTTGGGATAGTAACTGCGATATGATATTCGGGGATTGTTGTGCCATCAATAATCTATTCTTGAGAATTTCTCTTTTTAATATACACCTTCGGTGGATAGTGTCGGCGAGCATCGTGTTCATACTCCTTTTGAACGATTGCTCGATATATAAGAATTTCGAGTTTACATAAGTTATTATATCCGCAGTTGGCTCTCCTGAGGTAATAGCGAAGTTCACTTGAGATGGGGTCGTATTTCTTGGTAATTCGATGATTAATATTCTGGGATGTTCTGTCAACCACATTTCAAAATCACAAATTCGCTTCTTTTTAATTAATTGCACGGCAAATAGTTTCGTCCTGTCTTCAATAACCATGTATTGGTTTATGTCCGTCTGACTTAGTTTCTCTATGACTTTAGTGGCTTTTCCTTCGTAGAGTTGTCGGTACCTTCTACATTCATGAGGTTTTATAGGGTCCCAGGCTATTTCTCCTTGGAACGCATCCATACAATATCCTGTACTAAATTCGCAAGAAAGTTGGTTCTCCAAACTAATTGTATTGGTATCCAGGTGTGCGATTGCGGAATAATCTTTCAAAATGATCTTTGCGGTTGCAGTAACCACAACATCTTTATATACCTTACCTTGGAAGGTATAAGTGGCCTTGGCATTTACCATTTTCCTCTAATTCTCCGGCTATCACGATTCTCGCGGTTTGTGTGGTGTTGGGCTGTAATTTAATTATATCTCCAGAAAAACCTCTGTATTCCAAATACTGATGTATTTTTAAGCATTCTGATTTTCCTACGGTTTGCATAAATGTAATCAGGCTATCCGGTATAATCGCTGAGTGTGAGAACATACCACAATGAACCATCAGTTGAGTAATTTCTACTAAACAGGACTTAACATGAATGGTCTCAAATTTCTGTTTCTCAACCGCGTATACACGAAGATCCTGCACGCTGTATGCATTAGACAATTCGGGGCATTTTTGTACATCTCTTAATGATATTGCAGTAATATTGGCCGTTGGATTTCTACAGTCGTAGGCTATTAATCCTGTTGTACCGGAAATTGCATAATTAAAAATAATAGTCCCCAGTATCAAGAGTATTTTCAACTGCTTATTTGACCTGGTAATTCTTATCTTTTCCTTTTCTATCGATACGTAGTCGGCTGAGCACATCTGGCCCATATCCGTCGTCGGGTCCATTCCTACACTTGTTCCTTAATCGCTAGTGGTTTGACCTGCTTGTCTTGCCTTTTTGAAAGATTACTTCATATCTTGTTACAAAGCAGATGTCTCGGAGATTTGTGAAAAAGGGACTAGGGAGTTTCGGAGGGTGTGACCGCGCTACAGGTATAATAGTTCAATGTTTATAATCACGGCTATTAACTTCACTTATTGTTCAGCTGACCGGGTTAGGTTAGCGGTATAGTCTCGTGTTTTCTCCGCACTGGTTCATTGGAATGTCTGTCTGTCTGTCTGTCTGTCTCTATTAACGTCCCAGGTAATAGAACAATTAGAATTTTTTTTTTTTTTAATTTGGGTCACGGTTATACTGTATCCTATGCATACATACATCTCCTAGATTTTCTCAATTAATTAAAACTATATATACATACATATCTTTAGTACATTCCCAGCGCATTTCATTTTACATAAAGTATTGTTTTTACTGATGTTTGCCGGTTTTTGACAAAATCCAAGGTTCCTCAGGTACCTGTCCCCGCGACCTTGTTTGGTAACCATGAGTTACTTCAGGGACGCTTTCCCGATCTTCGTCCGATGTTTCACTGGGGTTACTATTTTCGAAACTTTCCACATTTTCTAGGGGTAGTTCGTCTTGCCTAGGCGTTGGCGCTATTTCCGAAACGTGTTCAGTTCCTACACTATTTTCGTTTCCTACGCGTGTTTCGTGGATGTCATTTAACTTACGATATTTTTCCAACTCTTCGGGAGTGATACAATAATTCATGTCCAACATTACGGGTTCTTTTTTGTATACGCTGGGGCGATTTTCTCCACTTTCCTTAGGGATCTCTTCTTTGGCGGATTTTCTACAGTCTTCAAGTATTTCTATATTCTTATAAACTTTCAGTCGATTTGCGTGTACAATTTGGCTTTTGGTTTTCCCTACCTGTTGTATTTCAAAATTGACAGGTGATAGTTTTCTTAAAACTCTCCACGGTCCTGTATATCGTGGCAGCAATTTTCGAGCTAGTTTTTGACCTGCTCTGACATTGGGAGGTGTTTTCAAATATGCTAAACTCTTTTAATTTAGCCTTTTTATTGAAATTTCTGTGTGATTTTTCCGCGGCAGTGTCTACGGATGTTCGGGCTTTTTGATGGGCAATTTGCAATCTCTGGACCATTTCTGAGGCGTAATTTTCTAAGGTATCATACCTTATACGGGGTGCTCTTAATGTTAGGTGATGTGGTAGTAGCATGTCTCTGCCAAACATTAAGAAAAAGGGGCTTTCCTGTGTGGATGAATGAATCTGATTTCTTATAGCCACAAGAGCGTATGGTAACTGTTCGTCCCAATCTGCTTGTTGTTCAGTCACTAGGTGTGATAAGGTGGTTTTCAAGTGTCCATGGAATCGTTCTACTATGCCGTTCGTGGCTGGATGATATGCTGTAGTATTCAGTTTCTTGATTTTTAGTCGTTGGCAAATTTCCAGAAATAGAGCAGATAAAAATTGCGATCCTCTGTCACTCAATAAATATCTCGGTGCTCCATAACGTAATATGATATGTTCTACAAATATCTTCGCTACCGTCTCGACAGTAATATTAGGTATTGGAATGGCTTCGGCATATCGAGTCAGGTGATCAATTGCTGTAAATATATACTTGTTTCCATTTCTGGTGGTGTTTAGTGGTCCGACTATATCGATGGCGACAATTTCGAATACTGCTTCCGGAATAGGCATTCTCTGCATTTCCGTTGGCTTTTGGTTCGTAGTTTTATGAATATTGCAGGAATGACATTTCTGTATGTATTCATCGATATCTTTCTTCATGCTAGGCCAGTAAAATTCTCGTTGTATAGTGGTTAGAGTTTTCTTTTGTCCTCCATGACCAGAAAATATGTTATCGTGGTACAAACTTATAATTTGCTTTCTAATGACCTTGGGAGCATAGATTTTGTCCCGACGCTCGTCTACTCGTCGTTTCACGTATAAAATTTCTTCGTGAATATAAAATTTTTCATCTTCGTCGGTCAATGTAGGTACTAATGCGGAAATTTGGGGGTCTGTCTTCTGCATTATGCGGATGTCGTCCAAGTGCCATAATGTTTCCACTACAGGTTCTATGTTTTCGCTAGATTTACTAAGCACACATACTTGGCAGTCCTTTGGCATTCTTTGAGTCATTTCCTCACTATGTTCGTTTGTTTTTATCCTAGATAAGGTATCGGCATTTATATTATCTCGGCCTGGTCTGTATTTAATAGTGAATGAGAATTCCAGGAGTGCCATGGCCCATTTGGCTAGCCTGCTACTTGGGTCTTTGATAGACAATAAATAGGTCAATGGCCGGTGATCGGTAATGATGGTAAAGTGCGTACCAGTCAGATAGCACCTGTATTTCTTTACAGCCCAAATCACTGCTAGACATTCTCTTTCTATCGTAGAATACCTAGTCTCAGCGGCATTCAAAGTTCTGCTCGAGTAACAAATGGGATGTTCGAATCCAGAATAGTCTTGGCTTAAAATTCCACTTATGGCGGTTGCGCTGGCATCTGTGGTAACCACAAAAGGTCGAGAAAAATCGGGATACTTTAAGATCGGAGGAGAAATTAAAGCTTCTTTTAGTGTATCGAAAGATTTTTGTTGTTCTTGTCCCCACTGGAATTTTACCTCTTTTTTGGTGAGTGCTGTAAGCGGTTGGGATATTCTCGAGAAATTTGGTACAAACTTTCGGTAAAATCCGCATAATCCTAAAAATGCTCGGATGTCTTTCACTCTTCTTGGTTGTGGATAGTCCTTGATAATTTTAGTTTTTTCGGGATCTGTTTGACAACCTTTCTCTGAAATGATATGGCCAAGATATTTTGCTTCTTTTTGCATGAAATTACATTTAGTTGCCTTGAATTTCAAGTTACTGCTCCTCATTTGTTCGAAAACATTGCGTAACCTGTCTAAATGTTCCGAGATGTTGGGTCCACTAAAAACGATGATGTCGTCCAAGTACACTAAGCACTCCTTACCTATATATTTCGCAAAAATGTTCTCCATCTGCCGACACCAAGTGCTGGGGGAGTTCTTCATCCCCATCGGCATACGAAGAAATTCGTAGTGTCCGTTTGGTGTGGAGAAAGCGCTTTTCTCTCTGTCTCTCTCATCCAATTCAATCTGAAAATATCCACTAGCGAGATCCATCACACTGTATAAACTAGTACCTTGCAACTTTTCGATCGTATCCTGTATATGTGGTAATGGAAAAAAATCTGTCTTCGTGATGGCATTCAATTCCCTGTAATCAATGCACAGTCTGAACTGGGGATCTTCTCCAGGGTGCAATTTTTTTTCAACCAGGATCGCTGGAAAACTCCAAGGGCTACAGGATTCTTTTATTATTTCGTTATCCAACAATTCCTTAATTTCTTGGTGCATTATCTTCTGCCTCTGGTAGGGAATTCGATAAGGTCGTTTCGAAATAGGCGGAACATCCTCAGTGTGTATCCTGTGCTTTACTAGATGGGTACAAGTTAATTTTTGACTAGGGGCTTTAAATACGTCAATGTACTCCTTGATGAGGGTGGCCAATTTAATTTGAGCTTCTTCCGTTGGATTCTCGAGATGTAATTGTTGTAAAATTTTCTGTTCATCTTGTAGGTTTATGCTACGGATCATGAGTCCATTTGTCGTAGTTTCCACTTTATTTTCTGTATCGGCCTCGAAACCATGTGCTATATGTTTCCGGGGTATGAACAGTTCCTGTTCCAAAATGTTTATCATTTTGATGGGTATTTCGGTATCATTTTTTCCTATCGATCTCGCGAGCATAAGTCCTTTTATAGCTGCTTTATCTTCAACTATAATATTTTCCGACAATAATTTTCTTTTTGTTCTAACCATACATATTGTCATTGCTCTAGGGGGTAAAATCATATCTTTTGGCAAGTATAGTCCTGTCCCATAATTTTCTTCAGTCAATTTTTCACCTCCCTGTATAATTATTTCTTGTTTACTTCTGGAAGATTCGGCGTCCCGAGTTTCTATCCTTCCGATAAGTCGTTCATTCTCTGTTTGACTGGCTTTATTTTCAGAAAATTTTCTATACCTTGTTTTCATCCGTTCATGGCTCGTATTTTCTTCCTCGTATCGGCTGTCTGTCTGTTTAGTGCGTATATTCTCATACCCAGAATTTTCTTCCTGCTCACTGTTGAGTTTTCGGGATAATTTAGATTTTCCTTTCCACTTCACTGTTTCTTTAGGAGAGAAATTGTCGCCCTTAAAAGAGTCATTCTTGGATGAACTGGCTTTTTCATTACGAATGTCGTTCAGGCTTCCCGTGCCATATCGCCTAACTAACCTTCCTAATATACAGGGTGTTTCGGCTGTCCCAACATTCCCGATGGATGGTAAAGTTTTCCCATCCCCTCGTGGTGAGATTTTCTTTTCTCTATCGTTCGTCGTTCTGTCAGTGAATAAAGTCTCCCTTAAATCCTTATTCCTGTTCTGCTTCTGTAAACGCTTATCTTTATTTTTCTTTTTCCTTCGCGACTTTTTTGTTGTTTCAGTGGACGTGGCTTTTTCTTGATACCGTGTCTCCTTTAAATCACGTTCTTTTGCCTGTCCTGGATTTTCTACCCGATTGCTGTTTGAGTCGGCCGACCTCATTTCTGGATGTGAAAATTTAGTTCCAAATACTTCGCAGTCTGATGCGGGCGGCGCCTCCCTTATCTGACCGAGTTTTTCTTTAGACATCGTTTTCGTCCAGCTATCTATCGTAGTAGTAAATTATTTCAACTGTTGCTCTAAAACTTCTAGTCGCTTGTCCCATTGGGTTTCCTTCTCATTTTCCGTATGATAAATGCGTTTTGGTTCGTGGTGGAGTTCAATTATTTCTTCCATCAAGTACATTTTGTTTGCTCTCCAATCTAGCTTTACTTGATACTTTTGCAGAAAGTCTAGACCTAAAATTATTTCTGTGCTCAAATGGTTCGTTTCGATTAATATAAATTCGTGCTCGATTTGGGTTCTTTCATTCAGTTTTATTGGCAAAACTACGGTACCTATATAGGGAATTATATTGCCCTGTACGTCTTTTGAATTGAATTTTTCTTCGTAATTAACTTTCATACCGTGCGTAATGCTAACGTGGGCCAACGATACTTCGGCACCCGTGTCTACCAGGGTAGTGCGAAAAATTCCATCAATTTCTAGAACTATGACGTTTCGCTGGGCTTCTCCCGTGGTATAGGTTAGTATCGTGTGTGTTGGCCTCCTATTTACCGTGTTGCGTTTTAATGGCGGTTGTCTGCGGTTCCCAACGGAGGAGAATTGCGAACCGGATGGCAATTTAAATTTCTTCTGTCCATATTTCTTTGTCCATTCCTGTTTTTACAGTTGTATGACATATGACCAGGCTGATTACAATTGAAACAAGTTCGGTTTTTTAACCTACAGTCCCTAATTTCATGTCCCCTTCTACGACAATACTGGCAGGTCTTTATCGTTGATGGTGGTCCATTTGCTGTGACATTTCTAAAACTTCTCTCTCCTGGCCTAGTGAGGTTTTCTATGAGCTCTTCTTTGTCAGCTAGTTCGATAGCTTCGGTCAGTGTATCAGAACTAGCGGATAGTATGCGTTTCCTGATGGGGTCCAGTAATCCCATAGCAAATTGCGTGATTACATCCTGCTCGTGGCGTTGCAATAGTATCCGATCTACGTCAGCTGTTCCGGTCAATACTAAAATTTTTGCAGCACAAACTTTCAGACGTGCCAAAAATTGGCGGCAAGTTTCAGATCTACGTTGTCGGCATTCTAATAATTCTCTTTTGTCCTGCCCTGGTATTTTAGCTATACCAAACTGTTCCTGTAAACCTCTTTTCAATTCGTTCCATACTGCTGTATTTCTCAATTGATTGTCGGCGTCAATGAGTTGTTTCGCAATGCCTCTTAGTT
This sequence comes from Gonioctena quinquepunctata, assembly GCA_018342105.1. Lineage (NCBI taxonomy): Eukaryota > Metazoa > Arthropoda > Insecta > Coleoptera > Chrysomelidae > Gonioctena > Gonioctena quinquepunctata. The sequence continues at coordinate 171,364 of JAFIRS010002085.1, read as the reverse complement.
TCAATCGAACGATAGATACTATTTGCAATTCTGTCCATCCAGCTAGAGCGGCTGTATCTTCAATTATCCTAATAAAATCTTTGATACTCGTCTGCCCGTTATAATAGGGTATATTATCTAATGTGATCGCTATTGTTGGTTCTGGATTAGGCAGAACCTGCACTACAGGAGCTGTTGTTGACGAAGGTCCCCCTGGAGGAGTCATATTGAGAACTTTCCTCCTTTTTATTTACTAAATAAAATCTTTCTTATACTTTCTGATATTGAGTTCTGCGAGTTGTTCGGTATGAACGTTTTATATCTATATATGCGTTCCTATACTTCTAAATTAATACCCCGTCACACATGACACCACTGTTACATCCCAGCCTATTATTTAGGAATAGAAAATATCCCACCTCGGCCCAACTACGGTTAAGCCGCTGGACAGTTATCGAAAGTTAAACCTTCCGTAACGCCACTGGTTTGGGATAGATCATTACTCCATATAATTAGCCCAAGACGCTAAGGACGCTTCTAATATAGAAATCCTATACTCGATTAGTCCTTTGTTGAAAAGTTGCTCGCAAAGCTACAACTTTGTTGGGTATTAGCAGCAATTATATAGTAATATAGTCGCACTGAAGTTAATGGACGTGAGCGGCTACATCCACTACCTTCCTTCTAACACCCGGAGAACATAGGTTGTTTATTTAGAAGTATGTACCGTTCGCTGATATCAATAAAAAGGCACTGGGAATCATAAGACTTATATTCATAAAAAGAAATGAAACATAAAAACAAAAACACACACATTTACACTGTTATCCTTAGAATGCAATTATTGTGGTATACACTCAAGAAATAGTCGAAATACTATTATTAATGGAGATAGAAAATAAAATATTTAGTGACCTGCACTTTCTATAGCACTTTCCTTTCATTCCTGTATAAACAATTCCCCTTTTTATATACTTAGTAAACCTTTTACCAAAAGTAAATTGCCAAAATTATTGTATAGTACATAGATAAACAAACAAACAAGAAAACAAAGAAAAACATTTAATATAGGTAACAACATGCCCAATTTTACTTGTGATTTCTCGGTACCATGTATTGTAGGATTAAAGGTCCATGAACATGGATTAGCAACTCTCGACAATTGTTCTTTCTATGGGAGATATATGTATGCATAACATTTCTACTAAGAAATTCATTAAATATTAATAGGAAACCAAAACATTAATTTCAATAATAGGAATTCATTACCTAGGTCGAATTGTCCATTTGCCTTCCTTGGGTCGCACTCGAAGAGTTTCACGATTAACCGGATTTATTAGCTCAGGCGCTTGTCATTGTTCGTTACCGGATCATGTTACAGGATGAATTATTTGCTCATTTTCAGGGACGACAGCAACAAAGTGCCATTCGATCGAGAGAAAACACAACACTAGAAAAAGTAATTTCGACTGAAGTAATTTTGTTTTTACGATGCATGAGATTAACTATTGTTAGAGCGATTAGATTTGTCCGTAATTGTGCGGTGAAATATTGTCTTTACACTGACTCTAGTTAAAAGGATGACATGTTAGTATTGCTTTAATCGAGATGGTTTTTACACGTGGAAAGATTTTATTTCTCGTGACATTTTTCACTGGTCCTAATGTGAATGCATACTATATTTCTTCTCGTATGATATACGTGATTATTCCACGGACTACCGTTCTGAACTAACTTTTTCTCTTTCGGCTCCCGTCGCCTTTTTATAATATCTTCGATACGGAAGCTGGGGCGGGACTTAGGTTGTTGTGGGCAGATAACGAGGTGACATCGTAAAACTGATAAGGGTCTTGTTTTTCTAACCCGTTCTTGCTTATCTATGTTATAATTGGATACTATTTTACTGAATGACAGGTATTTACGATAGCTGTCGGGTAATCGCTAAAATAATGACCAACAAGTGTGTTTATGAATTTCTTAGTGGCGATTCCCGGTGATTTATAAGTTAGCTACGTCCATTAATGATGCGGGCTGGTGTGACTGGCGTTTATCGAGGTTTTTTAATGGCCCTGTTTGTGTTATCGACTTTGGACGGGTGTTAGAATTAGGGATTCGTTTTCGGTAGTAAAATAAAACTGATTTTCTTATCTAGCTGTGACGTTGATATTAGATAATATCCAGTGGCAAGTTTGATTTCTTTTGTTTAAAGGATTGGTCATAACAGTCATTCTGAGTAGTATGTTTTCAAAAGAAGAATATATTCCGCAGCTATCATACGGATGTAACCACAAAATGACACCCCCTCTTTTTTCAATATAGTTAACAGCAACATTGCAAGTACGCCATATTGGGTCAAAAGAGTGATTTTCCTGGCGGATGAAGAAAACACCTCATCTTTTAATGCTTCCTAAAGTTGATTCGAAGTGTCGGTGAATTTTGATGCCTTTCTGAGGATTAGTAAAGTAATAAAAAAAAACTACTTAGTTTCCGTGAATTGTATTAGAAAAGTCATCAAGGAATTGTAAAAACACTACATCTTGCATATTTAATATATGTTGTTGAGAACGATGAATGCGGAAAGGCATGAAATTTCAAGTGTGTAAGAACACAATAATCAAGATATTGTGAAGATAAACTCGCTTGGTGCCTGACAGCAATGAGAAAGTGCCCAACTAGGATGTATAGAAAAAATACTGGCCCTAGGGTTATGCAGAAACAAATATCGTATGTATTTCTTGATGCTTATATATTTGGTGCTAGTGCTACTCTATATATATATATATATATATATATATATATATATATATATATATATATATATATATATACGTGGAGCCATCCTTTCAATTTTTGGTCCAAGCTGCACGGAACTGGAGGGCCACTAGGACGTAAGTGAGAACTGTACCAGATATCTGAAAATTATGGTTCAATTATTATTTCCCCATAGAACACACGACATCCATTGGACGTCCATTTTAGGTCCATCTCAAGTCCAAACGTCCATGGACATTGAATGGATGTTCATTGTACGTGTGAACATGGACGTCCATTGGATGTTAAAAACGTTCGTCCATTGTACATTCATTCAATGTCCAAAAATATTTATATGAATTTCAGTTTGATCCCTAAGAATTTTATTTTTATTTCAAATGAAATTCGTAAGTATCTTCAATCAAAAATTTCAACCGTGATGGAATATTTTATTGGGCCAGTTTATGTACATTTCTGGATATTCATTGTACATTCAACAATCAACATCCATTGTCCCATTCAAATACAATCATTAATTTCTTTTATAATAAACGATATATGAACAAATAAAATTGTCTTCTTCTAAATTCAACAATACTTCAACCACTGTATTCTTTTCGGGATCGAAAAACGTAATTTTTCCGGTTGCTATTTTTTCCTTTGGTGGATGATGTGTAAACAGTTAGTTTTTGAAAGTGTCGTCAATTTTGATATGTGCAAGATATAAAAGAATGAAACTAGAGAGTTCTAGTAGCTCAATTTTGGTTAAATTTTTAAATTTGGAATTGTATAGAGAAAATTGTTCATAAGTTTGATAAGTTCAAGATAAACAACTTCTGTTACCATTTTTTAGTGAATGTGTTAGTTTTTGGAATATAAATTATAATTTTGAATTAAAAAATGTTTATTTCCAAAATTATTGATTTTACGAAAAATTACTTATCAAAGAATATTTATCCTGATATGCCATGCTCGTAAACATTTTAATTAAGATCCAGAACACTAAGGAATTTTGGGTTCTAACAATCAAATGTCAACTTTCTGATATGAAATGTAATTTATATAGGGTGTTGAAATATTGGGCAATACTTGCTAACATATGGTATAGGTAAAAAAATAACACTTGGTACTTATTCCCTTTCGAATATTGTATCACCGAGATTTTTCTGATAACTTCATCGAGAAGTCTTTATGATTCTCTATTCAAGTATAGAAATGTCTAAAAGGGGCACACTACAAGAACAACGTATGTATGAGAACTTGTGTTAGTTTTACCTTTACAATATGTTTCCAAAGTATTGCCCATTATTTACAAGACACCTTGTATAATCTGTATCCTCTGGATTCATTTTGGATATACAGTGGATGTACATTGGACGACCACAGTGGTTATTATTTGGATATGTTCTGGACATCCATTTTACCAAATATGGACATACAATGGATGCCCAAAATACGCACAATGTACATCCATTGGACGTTATCTGGGCTTTAATTGTACGTCCAAAGTGGTGTCCTGGCCGTCCATTGAACGTCCATTGAATGTACATTGGACTAATTCTGGACATCCAGTGGATGTCTTGAACATCCATATTCAACGTCCATTGTTCATCCATTGTATATATATATACGTACATGTGCTGTGTGGGTCCCTATTGTCTAAGCAAGTAACTCACCGATGCAAGTAATCGTCTACTAACAGTCATAGTGTCAGATGTCTTCACTACGGGTTTTTGGAGTATCAGAGTGGCAACTAACATTTCCACCTGCAACATTGGAATATATGAAACACATGTTGGGGATTAATGCAATCTATTTTTGAGATTCACTGGGCATTTCTTTGATATTCATTCGTACACAAAAAGAGGCCTTCTTGATAGGGTTAGAAAATTTATCACAAAATATGTAGAAAAGGTCCATTATTAGTTATCGTAGGAAACATCAAGAGTGCACCAAAGTATTTATCCCCAGACTGTGTCCAATATCGAAATATTGATTCCCATTAATGATGCAAAATAATTCTGGAAATGCCATTTGAGGCGTCTGCATACAACGTTATAATGACGGCATATCCAATCACTGTTCCTTTTTATCGACCACCAAGTAACTGCCAAAATAAATAAAAACTTTTTGACAAAAAATTAAACCGACGAAATACGGAACTGAAAAGTAAAAAATAAAATAAACTTTCTTAGTCTCAATAACTAAGCTTCTAAAATAATGTAAGTAACTAATTTTGAGGCGCCAAACAAACAAGCAAATGAATTAGGTAAGGCGTAAAATGATGGCATCGAGTTGCGCGGTGACATTCTGATAATGTTTTTGAAGTAATTTAATGATGTTCGTTGATTGTTTGTTTGGCGCCGACTCAAAATTAGTTACTTACATTAGTTCAGGAGCTTAGTTACTGAGACTAAGAAGGTTTATTTTATTTTTTACTTTTCAGTTCCGTATTTCGTCGGTTTAATTTTTTGTTAAAAAGTTTTAATTTTTTAATTTTTTATGGCTAAAATATACTAATTACTACCTACTTGTTTTTTGATTACTTCCAAAATACTTACTTACCCACCTTACTTCAACTATTACCAGTTAAATAATATGATTATATCCTTTTACTATTTGTTGTAATATAAATTATTTTTGTTGTTCTGGTTAGTTTATTTCATTACTTTGTATATCATTCCATTCTCTCATAGAATATAATGGTTTTGACGGATGTGGAACAGAAATAATGTCAGTAGCGATCTGTCATTGTCAACTACGTATGTGTGTGCCAATGTTCATAAGTGAAAAATCAATTATCCCCTACTTTTCTTCCCGTAAGGGTATATAATTCCATTCGAAATCTGAATATAAGGTATACCCTATCTATTAAAAAAAGAATCATCCAAATCGAAGAACCCAGTACAAAGTTATGCCTGATAGAATCGGTTAACGGACCAGAATTCAGAGGGTGAGTGATCAATATCCTTCATGTTGCTACTCTTAGGGGTGGATTTCATCTTTTAAATGGGACCACCTTCGAAGTACACCCTATCCACTGAAAAAAGAATTATCGGAATCGGACGCCTCAGTAAAAAGTTATGCGTGATCATACATAAAAAAAAATATGGAAAAAAAATATACGGGTCGACTAGAGAACCTCCTCCTTTTTGGTTCCGTCGGTTAAAAATCAAATGACTATAGCCGAATAATTTTATTAAAATCTGGCTGTACGTATTCCAATTAGAATAAATTCTGATATTCTTGAGTATTGTTACAAAACTGGGGTTCAAAAATAGTCCAATAAATTCAATCCGTTTATTACACTTTGAAACACCACAACACTCTGACAATATAATACTTGTTTACAACTCAAATGTAACTTCACTTTGAACTAATTTGTTTCTTTGTACATCAATATTCACAACTAACTAACTGACTGACTGCCGACTTCTGACTGGCTGTGTGTGCAACTTGGTCGAAATATTCGTGAATCACAGTAATGGAATAGCAAATGTCATGTCTGTAGCTATTTTATTAGAAGATTGCCGTGGGTGGCTCGGAATCGTTGTGAGAATTTGTGTTCCCGATCGTGTAGGTAAGAAATAACAGTGTCAGTGTGGTTTTGTGGATGCAACGCGAATTCCGGCTTTTTTTCTACCCGGAAGGGATTATTTTATGCATCCGACCTTATAGTCTGTACTGGTTATAGTGATTTGGTTGGGATTCTGAACAGTTCTGACTCGTAAGAGGATCAGTGAACCCCCATCTTTTCCATATACCGGCGACAAGAATCTGAGGTAAGTTAGTATTCTCGCGCTTATTCACGATTTTCTCGATTCGTCAACGACGATTCTATAAAAGTCTTTCTATTTTGCTAGATGGGGCAAAACTAGTCCGATTTAATGATGTGAGTGAAGTTAGCAACGAATTCGTCAGCAACGTTTCTGGAAAAATCGTTACCAGCAACGATTTGATGGGGCGGATTTCATGCAGTTCAAAATTATTTTTTATGGTTCTTGAGGTGAGGAATCTCACAAATAGAGTTTGAAATGAACGTAATACAATGAAAACCATTGTGCCTATGTATCACAGTTAAATAAATTGAAAATTTGAGAATGAAGCAAGAAAATTCGGATATTATCAATGAATCTACATGATGTCAAGTGACTCAAGAACGAAGAAAAAAGTCACCTTGGAATTCTACCAGATTATGAAAAATTATGTGGTCTTTTCAATGGTTATCGAATATTTTTTCACAAGCTTTCATTAAGTTTTTCCACTTGTGTGTTTGTTCATTAGTTTGGGTCAAATCTTGCAAGTTGAACCCTAGGCGTCCGATAACTTGGAATTTTGCAGGTGGTTATAATTCCGTTGACAATGTGTTAGAGAATTTTTGTTGGCAAAAAAGCAAAATGGCGGCTCCAAGACGTCCGACGAAATTTGTGGTCCGATTCAAAATTGGTATGTGGGGTTTTGAGGTCGGAGATTATGATTGTATGTCAAAATCATTCCATTCAAGATGGCGGACGAGTTTTGTAATAAAATTGGTATGTGGGGATTTAGGGTCAGTCGGAGAGTCGAAAAGTAATTAAAACCCCGATTTTTAATTGTTTTCGTTATTTTTAAGACGTATATCTGGAGAACAAGGAATGATGCCACCGTGAAATTCGACAACAATATAGAAAATGATGTGTTCTTTCCATCTATGATCGAGAAAATATTTAAAATCCGGTCGGAAAGTCGAAATGGAATTAAAATCCCAATTTTTATTGTTTTGCCATTCTTAAGACGTATATCTTGAGAACAAGGAATGATGCCACCGTGAAATTCGACAATAATATGGAGAATGATGTGTTCTTTCCATCTATGATCGAGAAAATTTTTAAAATCCGGTCGGAAAGTCGAAATGGAATTAAAATCCCAATTTTTTATTGTTTTCGCCATTTTTAAGACGTATATCTTGAGAACAAGGAATGATGCCACCGTGAAATTCGACAATAATATGGAAAATGATGTGTTCTTTCCATCTATGATCGAGAAAATTTCTTAAAATCTGGACGGAAAGTCGATAACTAAGGAAAATCCCGAAAAATTAATATGTTTGCCATATCAAACACGTATATTTTTTTCTAATTGATAATACTTGACTTCAGTATACTGTTGTAGGTGTATTGAGTTGAAACTGATAATTTCAGGCGAACAGGATTTTTTTGTTATTTGCCATGGTTGAAACCAAACCAAGTTATTATCCTATATATTCGAAAAAAACGCATTGTCAGTCGATTCTTTTATTGTAATACATTTTACATTTTTTATTGGGAACATGAAAAATATCGTGAAAAATTATTGGAACAATCAAATGATCACTACACAAAACTACAATTATGTTGATGTACTTTTGCTACAAAAAATAATTTCTGGGTTTATAATAATACAGTTTCATTAATATGCTCAGCTTTCTAATATTTTTTTACAGCTTCAAACTAGCATTATCACTTTTCATCACATGATACATTTTTGGCATTAATATATATATATATATAATATATATATATATATATATTTTTTATACATTTTTGGCAGAATCATTAAATATAAACCTTCTCAATGTTTTCGAAAAATGCTCACTGCATTTTTGTTTTGAAAACTCGCTTGTACGTGTTCTCTCCAGAAGTTCTTCTTTACCATAGGCATGTGACCAAATCTTGCACCTGAAATTATTGATGTTTCCTTCTTTGTGTTTCTTTATCTGAGATATGAACTTAAATATTATATTCAGATATGATAACTTATATATTGAATTCAAATCAAAATATATTTATTACAAAAACTAATGTCTGTGATATTTTATTCTTCAAGCAATAATTACTATTCAAAGAGTCTCTATTTATATGGTGTGCAGAATGAAATCTTTCTGATACGAGCAAACTTAACCCCAGAAAAGTACATTGGACATAGTAGAAATTTTTTTTTTTTTAAACCAACCATAAATGAAATAAAATAATTAGACTCACATTGTTTCACACTGCGGGAATCTATGGTAGGTATTTAGATTGATAGAAAGTTGCTCTGCCACAGTTTTTGTAAATGTAAGGACTTCCATAACGTTTACACTCCACTGTCAGTGTGAAAACACACAAAACTATACAGAGGTCTGGATAATTAATGGAGGAAATACTTTTGGCGGCATCCAATCAGGTAATCCTAAGGCATTCCAGAATCAGGTTCTAGTTTTGTTGAACTGGGGGTTTGAGCTGTCTAAAGTTATATCTGATGATGATATCGGCACTACAAGTTTGGCGTGAATTTGCCCCAGGTATTCTTTTGGCACCAGGAACAGGTTGGATCTCCTCTAACGGGCCTGATTATTAAGTAACAGCTCGTACGAAGCGTTTCGGGAAGCTCAATTCGGCTAGAGGTATGCTAATTGCAACTGTAGAGGAACTCTCATTATAGCCCAGACGATTCTAACGTACTTGGGTATCTACAACGTCCTGACTTTGAATAATATCATTGATTGTTGGGCCGTTCTTGTATGTTTTATATTGTTTCATTCTTGTGGACAGTAACCATAATCTACTTTTGATGATTATACATATCAATTAAAATCATCATGTATTCACCCCCAAAAAGAAATAATTTATAAATTGGGCAGCCATTATCGGGTGGATCGCCATATTGCTGAATATATGAAATATCTTCTAAAGGAAGAATAGTTTATTCGTTCTTTCTATACTTCCTCCTCAACATTTCAAGCGATATTTCAACAAATATTTTTGAAATTTCTGTAGCTACTTTTATAAAATCATTCACGAAAAGCTTCGATGACCCATAGCTCACCACTGGAAAGTCAATATCATTCACAAACTGGTAATGTTGAGGATTTTTAACGAGCCCATTATCAAAAAGTTCTAGAAGCGGCTTTTCGCTGTCGCCGACATTTTCTTCCAAAAACGTATTCCACGCTTTTTCCTCGGCTTGTTCACAAATCACCTCTTCAATTTCACTCATTTCTTCTTTGAAAACGTACTCAGGATGAAAATCAGTGGCTATTTTATTTTCAACTTCACCATACCCTACGGTATCTTTTTTTGATTTTTTCAAAGCAAGCATTTTGTGAAATCCAAAATTTCTTTTCTTTTTATCATTTATCTTCTTCTTCCATTTCTCTTCTGGCAATTTCAACTTGTTCTTTTTTTTGTGTATATTCAGAGATGATTTTGAAATGAAAAATGTCATTTCTTTATAAATACTTAAAATGTATTCCCTCGACTTTCTTATTATTCTGCTAGGTTTTACATACTTCTGACCTTCCATTACCATATTTTTCAATATATTATTCCAGCATTCCACTGGAGCGTTGCTATACCTCTCTCCGTCATTGAGCAACCCGGACCATAATGGCAAATATGGAATATATTTTACTAATATCAATTTAAGAAGCTTAGGACAGTATAAGGAATTAATTTCTCTTTTATTTCTTGTATCATGGTCAATGTTACACACTGTATCGGATAAAATGTTTTTGAATTCCTGATAATATGGACTGTTCTTATACTTTGCGTTTTTTTTCAGGTACTCGGGAGTAAAGGTTGTTTCGTCATTTTCAATAGTTTTTCCCGATAGTTTTACGTCATCAATATTAGTGATGCATAATGAAATCAGTTCGTTATATGTCTTCACAAATGATTCCGATTTATATTGTGAGTTCAAAACAACAACGGTGTTTTTAAACCATGTTTTCATCACACTATAATTGGATATATTAAATGGAGCAGCCAAAATATTTTTTTAAAATGTCCTGGATTCATCATTTTTATTCTTAGATCCTTTGCCAACCGTTACTCTGTCCTTGAGCTTGTTAACGTCATCCGATATTATTTTCATAAAATGGCAACAACAAATATGTATTTTGACAATACCTTTTTTCATAGGTTTCCCTGAATTTATGTACTCATATGTACTACAAATATAATTTTCAAGGGAATCATGTTACAAAATTGCATCACTCCATTCATCATTGCAAAACTGAAATCAATTACAATTGTTTGGAAAGGTGCCACTTGAAATTATTTTCCAAACAAAATTTTTTGAAAATTCAGAAGCCCATATCCAATCGTATTGGAATCATGTCGGCAAAGGAGTAACTCCAATATGGGACATATTCTATTATTGGGCCCAACTCTCATCACACCACTGTAATAAAAGCACCTTTTCTTCTCTTTCTTCGGCGCCCTCGGTAGAGTTCCAGTAGCATCGAAATGGAGAACACATTTCTCGTCGGATGTTATCATATGTAATTGTTCTACGCTGAACAGATGAACTTGAAATGGTTCTCCAACAAATTGAATATATTCAGGATGATCACGTTTCATTTTAATCAAATCTATCACGTCATCCTTGTCTCTGTCTAATTGCGACAGGGCCTCACTCCTTATTTTTCTGCATACTGCATCCGATTTTATTTCTTGCATATTACCGACACTTAATAAATCATTTCGTGCTTTCATAATATTTGAAATTTTATACTTCAAAGGTTTTTGTGCAAAGAGTGCTTTACGAGCTATCTTTCTGTCAACCCCCCTAACTTGTTTTGTTTTATTGCAGGTGTGGATAAAATATTTCCCTGATGAATAAACAGATGCCTTACCCAAATTATTTATCTTTATCAAGAACAGTTTACATTTTTATGAATACATTTTCCATAAACCACATAATTTGACTTATTTGATCTTTTGTTTTTTATAATCAGGCAACATACGTTATTGACTTGTTTTTGGAATTTTTTTTCAGAATATAGTTGAATTCATTTTGTGAAAACTTAGTATATTCTGTTCCTAGATCGAAGGATCCCTCCAGATAAACACATCCACGATAATTATTAGAATATCTTTTAGATTTACCCTTCGGGTATTATATTATTACCTTCACTGCTTGATGAAAAAATAGATTTTGGGATTTTTTCCTCCGGTGTTACTTCCTTGAATAGTATTTTGTTTGTTTCACCCTCAGAAATAATTTCTTTCGAAACTCTACCGCATTCTGAAGATCTAGTAGAGTTGCTCCAAGAATCGTTTTTCTGTGAATTCTCTTCAGCATTAGAAATTGATGTTGAATCACTATTCTGATTTGTTGAAGAAAGGCTATATTCCATATATATATTTCCGAGATTTTCTTGGGAAAATTCCATCACTCTCTTGGAATTTATCTCATTTACACACATAACGTTTTCAGATTGTTCGGTTTGGAATGATTCACTACTCAAAATTTCATCCATATTTTTATTTTCATTAACCTCCTCAATGGATAAGGATTTATGATGTCAGATATTAAAGAGACATCAAAACAAGCTGACCTATTTCTTTTGTGAAGAGGTGTAGACATTCTATTAACCAACCCATTTCTCCGCATGTATATGAAGTTGTATAAACGCAGCCGATTATTGCGGGTATTTTTTATATTGAAACAAGTGCACATGTCATTGTACACAGATACACTAGATCTAATAGACACCCTCAATTGAGATTCAGTGATGTTTCTATTCAAGATGAACATCTCAACTTCCTGAATTTTTTCCTTCTTGGATTTATTGAAAAAATATATTTTTGACTCTTCACAACGTCCTGAACAACTGAATAAGTAACGAATTTATAAATAGAAAATCTCGTATTGAAATAAACTATATAAAAAAATCCTCTAGTACGATAAAAACTCAAAAGTTATCCTAATACCTAATAAAAAAAAGTTATTCTGAAAATTGTAAAATAAAATGAATAAAGAGAAGAATCAATTAAAAAACAAACTGAACAACTGGACTTGTATTAATTGAACAAAAGTAATTCTAATAATGGAAAAATCAAAGGCTAAGAATATAAAAATCTAATCGAATAAAAGAATCACAAATAAAACAAAGTAACCGAAATCCAAACAGAAGATATATTAAATTTTAAGGAAAAATTACTAAAATTCGATCACTCTCTTTTTCTAGTTACAACTATGAGTTGAAGTACAGCTGAGTTGAAAAGTTCACAAAAATCCTTGCGAAATGAATACGAATCGAATAGAAATCACCTACCTTTTACAGAGACACAAAGACACCAACCAAGACAATAAAACAATAAAGGCATTCATTTCAAACATCATCCCGTACAGAATTATTCGGTGGAGAGGAGATTGACCTATATTCACATGTAGGTGCTGAATTCAACGGGCGTTTCTGGGAATCACTCAGTTGGCGCGAGATTCATATTGAAATTTCTTAACATGGGAGATTTACGGGAGGATCAATTTTGAGAATAAACCACATTGTCTGAAATTGAATTAGTATAGATACATCAAACACTGGGTGCCTTAATCATTAGTGGGTGTTTTTGTGTCCATTCCACATCAAAATCTATTTCTATATATTTTTAAATTAAAATTGAAACGGAAAAATTGAGTGTTGATCGAAATATTTCAGTATGTCGTAGATGATTTCTGTGTGCGTGAATCATTAATCATTATATTCACTACATGTACGATTAAGGTTATATTATTTGTGATTTGTTTAGTTAAATACCAAATCTTCGAGCAAGCTATCAGCATAAATGAATACTTTCGGGGTGATATGAAATGCATTCAACAGGGTAAAAACAGTATGTCATTTGGACATTTACAGATGTGTAATTATTATCCTGGAGACCGAATTAATTATGGCAACTACAGAAACGACTAGTTTTAATGGGTTTTTCAATTAAATTTCGACTTTCCGACCGGATTTTAAAAATGTTCTTGATCATAGATGGAAAGAACACATCATTCTCCATATTATTGTCGAATTTCACGGTGGCATCATTCCTTGTTCTCAAGATATACGTCTTAAAAATGGCGAAAACAATAAAAAATTGGGATTTTAATTCCATTTCGACTTTCCGACCGGATTTTAAGAATTTTCTCGATCATAGATGGAAAGAACACATCATTCTCATTATTGTCGAATTTCACGGTGGCATCATTCCTTGTTCTCAAGATATACGTCTTAAAAATGGCAAAAACAATAAAAAATTGGGATTTTAATTCCATTTCGACTTTCCGACCGGATTTTAAAATTTTCTCGATCATAGATGGAAAGAACACATCATTCTCCATATTATTGTTGAATTTCACGGTGGCATCATTCCTTGTTCTCAAGATATACGTCTTAAAAATGGCGAAAACAATAAAAAATTGGGATTTTAATTCCATTTCGACTTTCCGACCGGATTTTAAAAAATTTCTCGATCACAAATGGAAAGAACAAATCATTCTCCATATTATTGTCGAATTTCACGGTAGCATCATTCCTTGTTCTCAAGATATACGTCTTAAAATTAACGAAAACAATAAAAAATCGGGGTTTTAATTACTTTTCGACTCTTCGACTGACCCTAAATCCCCCCACATACCAATTTTTATTACAAAACTCGTCCGCCATCTTGAATGAAATTATTTGGACATAAAATCATAATCTCCGACCTCAAAACCCCACATACCAATTTTGAATCGGACCACAAATCTCGTCGGACGTCTTGGAGCCGCCATTTTGCTTTTTTGCCAACAAAAATTCTCTAATACATTATCAACGGAATTATAACCACCTGCAAAATTCCAAGTTATTGGACGCCTAGGGTTCAACTTTACTTGCAAGATTTGACCCAAACTAATGAACAAACACACAAGTGGAAAAACTTAATGAAAGCTTGTGAAAAAATATTCGATAATCATTGAACAGACCACATAATTTTTCATAATCTGGTAGAATTCCAAGGTGACTTTTTTCTTCGTTCTTGAGTCACTTGACATCATGTAGATTCATTGATAATATCCGAATTTTCTTGCTTCATTCTCAAATTTTCAATTTATTTAACTGTGATACATAGGCACAATGGTTTCCATTGTATTACGTTCATTTCAAACTCTATTTGTGAGATTCCTCACCTCAAGAACCATAAAAAATAATTTTGAACTGCATGAAATCCGCCCCATCAAATCGTTGCTGGCAACGATTTTTCCAGAAACGTTGCTGACGAATTCGTTGCTAACTTCACTCACATGATTTAATGTCATCCCGTGACAGAGAATGCTGTTGTGAAAGAAATATTTATCGGTGTGTGAACTGGCTAAAAAAACCTTCGATATAGGGTAAGTTCAATCATGAAGTGGAATACAGTTTTATGTGTTTTCATAAATCCTTGATCGATTAATTCAACTCCCAAAATCATTGACGTTTTCAAACATGAATCCAATATCAAAATTTCAAAAAAAATGTACTTCCAATACAAAATATTTATACAAAATTGAAAGATGAAGAAATACCAATAATGAAATATAATTCTGTATACAGTATTCCTTGTAATATTAATCATGTAGGTCAGACCAGTCAAACTCTTAAATCCAGAATTGTTGGCCATAAAAGTGATTGCAGACTTCAAAAACGTTCTTGTGCTCTATCTGAACATGTAATGACTGAAGATCACATCATGAATTATGAAAATGCTAAAAATTTGTAAACTGAAAAAAATCTTAACAAAAGATTTTTCTAGAAATAACTGCAATACACGACGAAAAACATAATATGAATAAAAGATTTGACTTTGATCAACTGAGCAAGATCTATTCATATCTTCTCATGAAATTATATTCCTATAGAAAATAATATTCCCTGTATATCCTCATAACAAAAAAACAATAACATTTTAAAATTGATTTACAAAATCGATTAAGAATAATACATTCATATAAATATTGATTTAAAAATACAAATGCGAAATTTAAAATATGAAATAATATCAATATCGGTTATATCAGTTTTAAAGATAAATGATTTGATTCGTCTTGACATAGATATGGTCAATCAAGCTAGAAGTACTGTCTGTTACTATCATTGGTTTATTGATATAAAGGAAAAATCCCAATCAAATAATATACAGGTATAATTGATAACATTTCTGTCGGCAAGGTTATTCATATTGTAACGAACCTAGGCCGGACCTGTCGCCTCACACGTTGCCATCGACAGCGATGAGATCATCCCCGGAGATATTCGAGAACCATCCAGTGCGCTCTGCCGCGGAAAACAACGGTCAATATTGGAAACAATTGGAACACGCCGGTCGCCAACTGAAAGAATTCGAAACATCGAGAATGCTGTATCGGAGATAAATAGGCAACCCTCAAGTTGAGTCAACACAGTCTGAACGAGCCCATACCATCGAGCTATACAGTGGCGTAGTAATATAAATTAAGTTGTATATTTAAGTGTGAAATAAATTAGTTTAACCAAGTTAAGTTTATTTACGTTATAATTGGTGTCGGAAGTAGATTTTGAAAATAAACAAGTGATCGTGGAGTGGATAGTCAGAAAAATAAATTGATAGACCTTTTTGTACGCCCAAAATAGACAGTGGCCCGGTTTTCGCGAAGTGGACAATTGTGCGTGGGAATATAAACTGATACACTGTTCGCGTGAAACAGAAAATAGACAGTGGCCCGGTTTTCGCGAAGTGGACAATTGTGCGTGGAATATAAACTGATACACTCTTCGCGTGAAACAGACAATAGACTGGTGGCCCGTGGAAAATAACAAACTGATAAACTTTTCGTGTGAAACAGACTGATACCTCGTCAAAGACAAAATGTGTTCAAGAAAAGTGCGCCTTGCGGATTTGAAGGTAGCGGAATTGAAACAGGAATTGGAGGAAAGGGAACTGGAAACAACAGGTAAAAAGCAAGTACTCCAGGAAAGACTTGCAGAAAGACTTATACAAGAAGGTGAGGACCCCGAAACATTTTTATTCGAAATTCCCGGAGGTGATTTAAGTTTGGTAATGAATAAACTGGAAGAAAATGCTAGAAATCTGGAAGAGAAGCTTCAAGAAAATTCTATAAATCTGGAAGAGAAGCTTTCTAGAAATCTGGAAGAGAAGCTTCGAGAAAATTCAAGAAGCCTGGAAGAGAAGTTCCTGGAAAACACAGAAGGCCTAAAAAAAGAATTGTGTGGTGTGGCTAATTTTCTAGAAGAAAGAATGGGAACCGTTGAGACAGAAATGGACAAAATAAAGGAAACGATCAGTAAGCTGGAAAAACGAATTAATAGTGCGCCCCCCACAGAGATGGTTAACGAAAATGCAATGCTGGACTTGAGTTTGAACTTGGATAAAGTTCAAGAGGGTATAAAAGATGTCAAGGTCATTTCTGAAATAGGGAAGCTTTCCATGAAGCCGCCTCAATTCGACGGAAAAACTCCATGGGAAAATTACCGCCGACAGTTTGAAGCAGCGGCCAAAGCAAATGGATGGAATGCAGGGGAAACAGCTGTAGCACTAACACTTGCATTACGTGGAGAAGCGACGAATATTCTACAAACTCTTACCGCCCAAGAACAGGAGGACTATGATCAGCTGATTAAACATCTAGAATTACGATATGGCCAGGCCCATTTGGAACACGTATACCACTCCCAGCTAAAAAATCGCTGTCAGAAATCGGGCGAATCCTTACAAGAATTTGAAACTGACATTGCACGCTTGGTTCGTCTCGCATATCCAGCCATACCGGAAAATGTAATGGAGCGACTAGCGGTTCAGGCATTCTTGGATGGACTCCGTGACCAAGAAACCAGACAAGCGTTGATATTAGCTCGTCCAACACATCTCGTAGACGCACTGGCACGAGCTTTGGAATTCGAAGCAGCAAAACAATGCTGCAAAACCCAAAGTAAAGTTCAAACGATTGAGGAAGACTCACCGGAGCCTGCTAACTTGGAAGCTGCCATAAGAAAAGTGATGAAGGAAGTGTTGCCTGAGAAAAGACAGATAAGATGCCGGAGTTGTGGCAAAATTGGACATGTGCGTAGCAAATGTCCAACATTCATCGACTCCGATGCAGGAAAACTAAAAAAGGTCGACGAGAAGGGGCAATCGTCGGCATGTGTCCGGCAAGCCCCGGTTAACAACGCATATGTCGCTATCCTTCAACGACAGAACAAAGGTGTCTTCGTAGACGGTCTCATCAATAACGAGCCTTGCACCATGCTGCTAGATACAGGTGCGACTAGGACAATTCTCGGCCTTCCTTGCCAGAACACCGGAACGGATTGAACCGACAACTTGGGAAGCTACGCACAGCACAGGGAGCCAGCTACTGTATATGGCGAGCTACCGATTGAAATAATTTTGGGCAGCACTAAAGTGAAACATCAGGCACTTGTAGCGGACATCGAAGACGATGCAATCATCGGAATGGACATCATGAATTCCAGAGGGTTTGAATTGGATTTCAAAGACGGCGTCCTACGTGTCAACGGAGAAGAGCTGGTGCTTCATGGGAGAAGTGAGGGGTTGACCCGTGTGTTGTTGGCTGAAGATGTAAGCGTACCTGAGAGGGCTGAAACCATTCTGGAGGCTCGCCTGGACGGGAGTACGAGCAGTGGAAACGTGGTGATGTTCGAGCCCAAACTTCATGATGAGGAAATTGGACGAGGGATTGCACTAGGGAAGACCTTGTTGCGTGCTGACAAATTTGTGCCCGTAAGGGTCATGAATGTCAATTATTTTCCAGTGACCTTGAAGAAAGGAACAATATTGGGGCACTGCTCGCCAGTTTCCTCAGTGATCCGGAGTGTACGAGGTACGATTAGCCAACCCAACAACTTGCCCACAGAACTAGAAAAATTAGTTGCCATCTCTTCCAAAGATATAAAACCAGCTCAACAGCCCAAACTAAGAGATTTAGTTAAGAAGTATCAAGACATCTTCGATACCGGACAAGGAAAAGGAGGTCGAACTAATGTGGTCCAGCACAAGATTGATACTGGGGGTGCCCGACCGATCCGGCAATCAGCAAGAAGACTTCCTCTTGCCAAGAAGGAAGAGGCTGACAAAATAGTCAGCGATATGGGAAAAGAAGGAGTTATCGAACCATCTGACAGTCCCTGGTCCTCTCCAGTCGTACTGGTGAAGAAAAGGATGGATCGACACGCTTTTGTGTAGACTATCGCCAACTTAATAATGTCACGAAGAAGGACAGTTACCCTCTCCCGAGAATAGATGACACCCTTGACACGTTGGCTGGTTCCACGATTTTCTCGACCCTTGATCTGAAGAGTGGATACTGGCAAGTAGAACTGGCTCAGGAAGATCGAGAAAAGACTGCTTTACCATCGGCTCAGGATTGTGGCAGTTCACCGTTATGCCATTCGGGCTCTGTAATGCTCCCGCCACATTCGAAAGATTGATGGAAACAGTACTGAAGGGACTCTCATGGAACACGTGTCTAGTGTATCTCGACGACATAATTGTGGTCGGCAGATCGTTTGAGGACCACGTGAAAACTTGGAGGAAGTATTCCTGCGACTGAGGAACTCCGGATTGAAACTGAGCCCTAAGAAATGCCATCTGTTCCAAAAGAAGTACGATACCTCGGCCACGTTGTCTCTGGGGAAGGAGTAGCAGTGGACGACCAGAAGATCAAAGCTGTTAAGGATTGGCCCATCCCAAAGACATTCACCAACTTCGAAGTTTCCTTGGTTTATGCACATACTATCGCCGATATGTGCTGGATTCGCCAACATCGCTAAACCACTGACCAAGCTCACGGAAGGCCAAACAAAGTTCCAGTGGTCCGAAGAATGTCAAGACTCATTCAGGAAGCTGAAAGGAGCTTTGATCAACGCACCTATACTGAGCTATCCCTACCCAAAGGGAAATTCATTTTGGATACGGACGCCAGCAACGTGGGACTTGGAGCTGTCCTATCTCAGATCCAGGAGGGACAGGAGAAGGTCATTGGTTATTTCAGCAAGACGCTTAGCAAACCAGAGCGCAATTACTGTGTCACCAGGCGAGAGCTGTTAGCTGTTGTAAAGGAGTGGAACACTTCTACAAGTACGTGTATGGAAGAAGATTCCTGTTGAGAACTGACCATGCAGCTCTCAAATGGCTCTTACAGTTCAAAAATCCTGAGGGTCAAGTAGCACGTTGGATCGAGAGACTCCAAGAATTCGATTTCGAGATCGAACATCGAGCCGGAACTAGCCATAAGAATGCAGATGCCTTGTCGCGAAGACCATGTCCAGATGATTGCTCACATTGCCGACGAGCAGAAGAGAAAGAAGCAACACTTTGTAGAACCGCGGCAATGGATGACAACTGGAATGACAGCAAGATCCAGAAAGACCAAGAGAGACCCCGACCTTGGCTTAGTCGTCAGCTGGAAGAAGGGCAATCGAAGACCATCATGGCAGGAAGTCGCAGGTTACTCGCCGGCTGTTAAGTCCTATTGGGCACAATGGAACTCTCTTATTCTGGACAATGGGATCCTGAAACGTGTGCTGGAGGCCGATATTGGTGGGGAAGACAGACGCCAAATAATTGTTCCCAGGTACAGAAGAGAGGAAGTGCTGCTGGAAATCCATGATGGAGTCGCCGGAGGACATCTGGGAGTGACGAAGACCCTGCAGAAAGTGAGGCAACGGTTTTACTGGGCCAATTGTCAAGCTGACGTCCAGGACTGGTGCAGGAAGTGCGCTGTATGCGCTGCTAGCAATGGACCTCGAATACGACCCAAGGCCCCGATGCGTCAGTACAACGTAGGCAGCCCGTTCGAGAGAATCGCCATTGACATCGCCGGCCCGTTTCCCGTATCCGACCACGGGGAAAAAATACATCCTTGTGGCAATGGACTACTTCAGTAAGTGGGCGGAAGCCTATGCCCTGCCCAACCAGGAAGCCATCACCATCGCCGACGTCTTGGTGAAAGAGTGGATATGTCGATACGGTATTCCAATGGAGCTGCACTCGGATCAAGGCAGAAATTTCGAATCCAACCTTTTCCAAGAAATATGTCTACTGCTGAACATCCGCAAGACAAGAACCACGGCCCTACATCCGCAGTCCGATGGAATGGTGGAACGGATGAACAGGACGATCAACCGCCACTTGTCCAAGGTTGTCTCTGACCATCAAAGAGACTGGGACCAGTATCTTCATTTGTTCCTGATGGCCTATCGATCCGCAGTACACGAGTCAACCGGTCAAACTCCTGCTAGTATTATAATGGGCCGAGAACTGCGACTGCCTTGTGACCTGAAGTTTGGGATACCGCCAGGACAAGACACTGCGGGAGGACTACGTCAGCAAACTTCGGCAGAGAATGGACGACATCCACGAACGAGTCCGGTTGAACATCCAGAGTGCCAGCGATAAAATGAAGAAGACCTATGACATCAAGGCCGACGCTGGAGGATTTAAGGTTGATGACCTGGTTTGGCTGTACAACCCCAAACGTCGTCGTGGACTATCACCAAAGTTGCGGAACTCGTGGGAAGGCCCGTATAAAATCGTGAAAAGGATAAACGACCTTGTGTACCGAATCCATAAGCCACCCCGAGGGAAACCAAGGGTCGTCCATTTCAACAGGTTGGCCCTTACGCTGGAAACCATGACCAAGTTCGCACCCTCAAGCCACCGGAGGATGATATGACGTTCGAGAAGTTTATGTCCTTGTATTCAAACGGGCAGAAAGTTCTACATGGGTTACTAGAGAGGAGTCACGAGACCTTTCGAGGTGCCTGCTGACTACGCACTAGCGCACTGTGTGGCAGAAGATCTTCGAATGTCCAGGGGCATCGCCGTAGTGTTCTCCAAGAAATTTGGCCAACTCCAAACACTGCGGGGGCAGAATCCAGAAGTTGGTGGGGTGCTACAGTTGAAGAAAGGCCAGAGAAACATCTACTACCTAGTTACCAAGAGGCATTCCCAAGATAAACCGTCCTATGAAGATGTCTGGAAGAGTCTCACCAAACTAAAAGATACTATGGTGGACCAGAATCTGGTGGATCTAGCAATTCCAAAATTGTCCTGTGGTATTGATGGGTTGGACTGGAGAGTCATAAGAAGTATGCTGGAGGCGATATTCAGATCCAGCGGCGTCAAGATTTTGGTTTGCTGTAACCCTCTTCCACGACCGATCATGAAGACCGTGGAGTGTTACTTCCATCGAACTTCACGGTGCAGATATGGGGAGTCATGCAGATATCGTCACACTCCAAGGATGAAATTTCGGGACGAAATGTCTTTAAGAAGGGGGCAATGTAACGAACCTAGGCCGGACCTGTCGCCTCACACGTTGCCATCGACAGCGATGAGATCATCCCCGGAGATATTCGAGAACCATCCAGTGCGCTCTGCCGCGGAAAACAACGGTCAATATTGGAAACAATTGGAACACGCCGGTCGCCAACTGAAAGAATTCGAAACATCGAGAATGCTGTATCGGAGATAAATAGGCAACCCTCAAGTTGAGTCAACACAGTCTGAACGAGCCCATACCATCGAGCTATACAGTGGCGTAGTAATATAAATTAAGTTGTATATTTAAGTGTGAAATAAATTAGTTTAACCAAGTTAAGTTTATTTACGTTATAATATCACGGCAAAAGATATTTATATCATATTTAACTACGAAGAAAAATAATCCTCAAGTTCTGTCAGATATAGGTCCATACTGGTGGAGGGAGGTCTGTAAGAGGCTATCAGAAGGATAATTGATCTAGGTTAGTTTCAGATAAGTATTATTGTAGTTGATATCCTTCCTTATATACAAGAATTGAAATGTGAGTCATTATATATGACATCATAGTTTGGAAGGGAGAAAGTGTCAACATCATCTAATACCCAAGTTTCAGATAGGACAATTGCACCGATGTTAGTATTATTGAATGACTGAATATACAGAAGAAATTCATCAAAACTCTTCCTCAATCTTCGAATATTAAAGTGAAGGATACTCTCGCCAATGTTACACACCATCCCTCTCCTCGTATTCTTCCAGACTAGCAAAAAAATCCAACACGATGATAGTTTAATGAAACTTATATGTATATAAATAGTAATATGAATATATATGTATGTATATATATATATATAACACGAAGAGAAGTATTCCAGCAGAAGGATCACTCCCCTTTAACAAAATTCAACTAAGGAGATAATTCAAATGTGCAGAGTTAAAGAGGTTAAGTTAAAAAGTTGGATACACAGAGTGTGAATATTCTTGAAAAGTAGGAATTAATGAAATATAAAATAATGATTTACATGAGGTCTATAAATAAATAAACAATTAAATAATAGACGTATGAATGTAGAGATAATGACATTCCGAATTTTTATTTTAACAACTACAGTACAACTCAAATTAACTTAATATTTAAATGTCGGAGTCACGACTGATTTGAATGTTTTTTCCATTAACTTTTGTGTAAATTTGGCCATTGAAGGACCAGACAATTTTCCCTTCAAGGACTGATTTCGCCGTCTTCATTAGAAGTCTTCTGTATAATGTCAAATCTTCCGTGAAGTATATTTTAAGACTCTTCAGCTTTTTGGCGCTTTTAAAAATATTCACTTTTACATCTCTACTAGAAACTTTAAGAATCAGTGGACTTGGTCTCGATTGCGGGTTAGATTGTTTACCCACACTCTGTAGCAGCTGACTATTTCTTCATTTTTCAGAGCAAGGTTGGCATTATTCTTCAAGATTTCGATAATATTGGATTTGGCGTTTTCTTCTTCATTTTCGGACATACCGTATATGCAAATGTTATTGCTTTTTGTGTTTCGTTCCATAGTGTCTATTTTTTGTTCGAGTGTGGATATTTTATCAGCTTGCTTTTTTATCTCCAGTTGGAGATTACACAGTTTTTGTTCAAGACTCTCTTTTAGCTTTTTTGTCAGCTGAGTAATGAAATCATTATCTTGGAAGAATTCGGCTATCGATTATTTTATTATGTTATTAATTTCTTGTTTACTTAGTACCCATCTCGTAAAATATGTTATATCAATTACTAAATGGATTGGACTCACGTTGAGGTTGAGTTTCTGCTTTTTGTTCTGCACTGATGAGTTTAAAATTATTGTTCTTGGTGGAGCGATCAGGATATGGATATGGTCTAGGCAGCACGACACATAAAACTGAACTTACATTCCAATACATTCGAATTGAGAAGAACCGAGCAAGGAATAAATTCGATTTCAGGTCTATTTGAGTTTTTGTGATTTATTGGAATTAGATGGACATTGGGGTAAATCACACTCGTACTTATTTCAATAATGAATACTGTGGTGTCCTGGTGCCAAGCAAATAATTCAGCGTTAACATCGTGAAGCAGTATTATTAATTTTGGAACTGTCTCAACACCTGTGGACGTTGTCACAAGAAATAAATTTGTACAATATTTTAACGCCACCATTTAAACAAATCCTGAACCATGGTTTTGAAACGGCAGGTTTTGGGGGTCGGAGATTCTATATTTCTGGTAGACATTCGATTATTCGAAATGGCAAAATGGTCCATATTCATAAGTAAATAGAAAATTTTGAAGACAAGCTTCCAATCAATAGACCAAAAATAAGCGCATTGTGTTAAACAAGACATTTATATTTTTGTATACTGGAATTAGAGGTTGTCTTCTGAAAGGTGTTTCCTACTTTATTCCTAGATTAACAGGTCGCGAATATATCACTCACTTGAGCAGCCTCTTCCCGGGTCAATTTGCTGATGGGATATTTGAACAGGAATGACAATATGTCTTCATTCTGAAACAAATGAATATCAATTTAAATGTAATGTTTATGCATGTTAGACAAAGATCAAAGTAATAGTAAGTGCTAATGTATAGAGCGCTGTTAATAAATGAAAGGAGTAATAATTTTTGATGGTGCAGAATAACCCATGTTTTATGGGGGTTATCGGCGATAAAGAATCGGTATTATACCATACATATTATAATTGCTTCGATTCAATCCATTTGTAGAATATATGAGTAGGTTATCGTGGTCACATTGACATGGAATAGTTAGATATTCAGTGTGGTCCATTTGAAATGGAAGCTTCTTCATTTTTTCTATGGGATAGTCCTTCAAAGAGTCTACTGGAACACCGAATCCTCGAATGAGTCTTAATTTTCTGACCCAACTATTATTATTTTTCAAAAATTACATAAGTTTTTATTTTTCCATAAAAAACCTGACCATACCACTAAATTCACGAGATTTCAAAATGGTTTGGAAGTAAAATACAATGACATTGAAGCGTTAATTTCGTCGGCCAACTCAAATCAAAAGAAGGAAGCAAAAAATTCTGACACCATTAGTTATTATTTTTTTTTTTAATATTCTATATACAATGTAATTTAGCAATTTATTTGTTAAATAATTAATTAACACACTTTACGGTTGGTACATTTTTATATGTTGTTCTCAACACCATCACTAATGTACAGTAAAAATTTACCACCATCCCCCAACTTCTAAAAGCTCAAATCTAATATTACTCCACTAGTATACGTAGAGCCTCAGGTGAGCACTAAACTTACCGATCAACTGTTCTCTCGTGTTCTATATCTCTCTAACATTCAAATATGATATTTTCGATCCAATATAAAGTGCATCAAAAGATAAACTTATATTTCTATTCTAAACACGGATTTTAAGCAGGAACTCATATATAAAAATGGACATTTCGTCAATTTATAACTAAACGTAATATTTTCGTATTTGATACAATTTACACTTACATTAACAAAGAAAAAAAATATTTTACGCGGCGCATACCTTGTTTGAGTTCGTAATATAAATATATGTTGATTATGTAAGCTTTTTTTCTGTATAAACGTTCTCAAAGTTTATTTAACAACAAATTTCTCGGATTTTGGAGCACCATTTGTTTATTTTTGGCAAAATTTCATTGTTAATTAAATGTTTATGAATGAAACCAATCAAACCTTCTTGAAGTACAGATTGCAAGCTTCAGAAAGTGATCTTAATCACATTTTAAACTATAGTTTTTGGTTTATGAAGCATGGGCTAAAAATTCAAATTTGTCATATTTTTAAATTATTCAATATTTTGACCACTGTAATTTTTGAAATAAAATTTTAAGATTTTTTTCCATACACATAGCTTCTCGGGTGTCATTTTAGGAGTGAACTGGGAAAATTTCAGATGTTTATCTTGAAAATTAAAACAATGGCAGATCTTTAATTGATTTTATACAAAATTCTACTATGACGTAACTTCATATATGTACTATTCCTATTCATATTTTTTTCACATTTAAAAACATGACACGTCGTAAGCTACTTTTTTTCTTTTATTTAAATGTTTGTTAGCTTGATTTGATCAATTAGATCAAAAGTTATAACAAATTGAGTGAAGCGCGCTCGTGGCTACGTGCTCCTCGAGCGATGGACTTCAGTGTCACCGCCTCACATTTTCATACGTTAGAAAAAAAAATCTGCAGCTTACAGTTTTCATTTTCAAGAAAAATTTTATATACCTTTTTTATGTAAAATCTTCCATTCTTTCAAAAGGCACAATCAGTTTAAAAAAAAATAAAAATTTCGTTCAAGATATTCAATAAACAATGTAATTTTGCAACTTATTTGTTAAATAATAAATTAAGCACACACCTTACGGTTGGTAACTTTTTATATGTTATTCCTAACATCATCACTAATCTACAGTAGAAAGTTACCGCAGTCCCCTAACTTTCTGAATCGAAAATCTAATATTACTCCACTACAAGAATCTTGGCCTTTTCAAACGGTTTTATTTAGCTTCCCTTGTTTGTGTTTTGTGTGGGTCAAATCTAGAAATTGAAATTTTACCCCCTTCCTGTTGACCGATTGATCTGAAATTTGGTACATACCTTCAGTTCTGATGAAAATGCAATTATGTGTATTCAGTATCATTGTAAATCCAACGTGGCCACCGCCACAAAATGGCGGATTACATATTTTTTTACAACCCCCTCAATATGGATATCAAATGAAAAGTCTTGACTAGTAGAATACATTTCACTATGAAACATTTTCAAATCCAAGATGGCGTCCGAAACAAAATGACGGATCATAGAGTTTAGACAGTCAATACAGCCCCCTCAATATGGATATCAAATGAAAGGGATTGACTAGTAGAATACAGTACATCATGAAAAAATTTCAAATCCAAGATGGCGTCCGAAACAAAATGGAGGATCATAGAGTTCAGACAGTCAATACATTAAAACTGAAATCTAGGTATCTGTTGTGTATTTCTATTAATTGGTTAAGTTACAGTTGTATACTCTGTATTCATGTATATAGGATCAGGTCATTCATGAGTTGACGACTACTGTCAATTTTGATAGAAAGTTGTAAGAGTCTTTTTGAAGAAGTAAAATATATAAAACTGTAAAGGACTGTTTCATTTAGTAAATATAACATGGCGCTGCGATAAATCGGAAAAATAGAACTTTCATTAAATAGTAATTAAATAAAAAATGGAAACTTTCAAAGTACCACCAACACTGAAGTTTGAAGGAAACTTGGCAGAAAATTTCAAGAGATTCAAGCAAATGTTTGAAATATTTATGGTAGCCTCGGGCAAACAGAAAGAAAGTGATGAAACCAAGGTAGCAATTTTTCTCAATTTGGTTGGGGAAGAAGGTTTGGATGTTTTCAATAATTTCAAGATGAGTGTTGAAGATAAGAAGAATTATAACAAAGTCGTTGACCAATTTGAGTCCTACATGAATCCGAGGAAAAATATACTTTATGAAAGGTTTCTGTTTTATAATCGTAGCCAGGAAGAGGCAGAACCTGTTGACAATTTCATACAGGATGTCAGGAAGTTGATGAAAAGTTGCGAGTTCAAAGTATGTTGTTCTGACGATATATTGAGAGATAGAATTGTATTGGGTATCAGAGACAAAAAATTACAAGAGAAGCTCATCAGTGAAGAAGACCTGCAATTGCAAAAAGTGATTGAAAAATGTCGAGCTAGTGAAGTCACAAAGGAGCATGTTAAAATAATACAAGAAAATAAAAGTGTAGATGTTGTGGACAGGAAGAAATATGAAAACAGAAGGAGTGATGGAAAATGCGACAAATTTATATGTATGAGGTGTTGCACCAAACATGGAAAGTACCAGTGTCCTGCTTTTGGAAAGAAATGTTCGAGGTGTGGAATAATGAATCACTTCAAGGCTGCGTGTAGAGTAAAAAATGTCAAGGAGGTTGTGGAAGGCAAAGAGGAGTTTGGTCAAGAGGAGTTTGAACGGGGAGAAATCTTAGAAAGCTTAGTAATTGATACTCTCAAAGTATGTAGAGTTGCAAATCAGGTAGACCATTCTAATTTTTCTTGGTATCAGAATATTGTAATTTCAAATAAAAATGTACAATTTAAACTTGATACGGGAGCAAAGGTGAATATTCTTCCTCTGGCGTTGTTTAGGAAATTGGGTTCCCAAAATCTGAAATCTACGAAAGTAATTTTGGAAACATATGGGGGATTCAAGGTTAAACCTTTGGGAATATCGAATTTGTATTGTAGTGTGAATGGTGTAAACAAAAATCAAGAATTTGTTGTTGTGAATACTAGTTCGGTACCTTTATTAGGCTTGAAGTCTTGTATGGATCTCAATTTGATCAGAAGACTTGATGTTGTTCAAGAATGTAAAAAAAATGAAATTATGAAACTCAATGAGGATTTGTTCATGGGTGTTGGGAAGTTCAAGGATAAATGTACAATTGTATTAGTTAAAGATGCGGATGGAACTGAGTATAGAAGGAACAGTATACATTTGAGGGTTTCAAAAGGTGACAATTTAGTGAGTGAACATACAAATATATGTGATAATGGCTCAGAGAAGGGAGAAATCATTGCTGATGGTTCATTGGAAAATGACAAAAATATATCAACATCAAATGAGGAGCCATCATCACATATTCATGAAGAAAATCAGCAAAATTACAGAAGTAAACGTAATATTACTCTTCCTAATAGATTCAGAGATTTTATAATGAATTAGATTTAATGAATATAAAATTCTGAGTAAATATAATGTAAAGGGGAGATGTTGTGTATTTCTATTAATTGGTTAAGTTACAGTTGTATACTCTGTATTCATGTATATAGGATTAGGTCATTCATGAGTTGACGACTACTGTCAATTTTGATAGAAAGTTGTAAGAGTCTTTTTGAAGAAGTAAAATATATAAAACTGTAAAGGACTGTTTCATTTAGTAAATATAACAGTATCTAATCAAAACAAAGGTCTATGTCAACTCAGAATCGTGATTCAAGCATAAATCCCCCACCAAATCCAAGCTTTCGTATCGTGTCGAGGTCTGTGTGGCGTTAGGGTGGATAAAAATGATATGTCGTTAGCGTTTTCTCCTGAAGACTTGGGCATACAGTTTCCAGCAAAGTTCAATTATGGGACGGCTGAAAGAAGGATGTTGTTCTTAATTTTGTCATGGGCTTCCCAGATAACACATGGACATCCAATGGATATCCATTGGACATCCTTCATGAATTTTATGGATGTACTATGGACATCCAATTTATATCCAAAATATATCTTATGGACATCCGATGGATGTCCAAAGCGGAACAACCTGTACATCCATAGAATATCCTTCAAGGATATCCATAAGATATCCTCCAGAGATGTCCATAAGATATCTTTCAAAGATATCCATAAGATATCTTTCAAATATATACTTCACAGATATCTTTCAGGAATATCCATGAGATATCTTTCAGGAATATTCGAAAGATATCTGAAAGATTCCTTCATATTCGAAAGATATCCTTCGGGGATATCCATCGAAGATAAAATATAGTAATAGCGATCTGGCGAGAAATGAAATAATGGTATTGAACAAAAAAAAATTATTAATAAACTATGGTATCAAAAAAAGTTCTCATAAACTTTGGGGTTATCAACAAATAAAATGTATATGTTAACTCTAAAATAAAAACATTTGAATATTAAATGCAGAATAATCAAAAAAATAAAGGAAAAATAGAATGCTATTTTCTGTGTCCATCAGGTGTTTCCTTTATTCTAGAAGATGACAGATGCCTTTCTTTGGCCCTTCTTAGCCAAGCTTAGATGGCTTCTTCAGTAGCTTTTTTATTTTCCGTCGAATCACTAAGGTCAGCCGCTACTGAAATGATATGTATATATTCAACGGGTATAATTTATGTTGAAATCTACAAAAAAATACTGAGAAATATTATACTTCCTTTTGAATTCGAATACTGAGGATGATAATATATACAACTGCCATAGTTTTTCTCTCTTTTTATTGGTATACTATGATATATATATATATATATATATATATTCTGTGTCCATCAGGTGTTTCCTTTATTCTAGAAGATGACAGATGCCTTTCTTTGGCCCTTCTCAGCCAAGCTTAGATGGCTTCTTCAGTAGCTTTTTTATTTTCCGTCGAATCACTAAGGTCAGCCGCTTCTGAAATGATATGTATATATTCAACGGGTATAATTTATGTTGAAATCTACAAAAAAATACTGAGAAATATTATACTTTCTTTTGAATTCGAATACTGAGGATGAAAATATTTACAACTGCCATAGTTTTTCTCTCTCTTTTTATTGTATATATATATATATATATATATATATATATATATATATATATATATTATATATATATATATTATATATATATTATATAGGATTTTTGGCAATTTTGCATTCTCACTGAACTAGCAGTCTGTTATGAGGCAATACAAATTATTATCAAATAAATTGAACAACTGAATGGGCTTTTCACCTAGTGATAATTCAGCCAGATTTAGTTGTCCAGTTTATTTTTTTTGCTCCATACCAGCTATATTCGGAGGCAAATATATTAGTGAGCATGGAAGAACGGCATCGTTTCACAAATTAATACAGAGTTCCTGCTCCTATATTTGAGATTTCATTTAGGTACAAAAAAAGAGTTCTAGAAAAAGGAATAGGAAAACATACAACTTACCTACAGCAGCTTTGAATTTCGATCCAGTTCCCAAATATTCTTCCGAAAGATTCATTTTTTCAGTGCAATCAATAGGAAAATGTTCGAATCTACTGATAAATCATCTTTATCACATGTCCACTGTTGTAGGCATTCACACCATTTTTAATATGGGCACTGTGACATTTGAAATGCTCGTGTATTGTGGCAAATGTAACGACGTGCTTTTCAGCATTTCTGAAACTATCGAAACTCAAATAGCAAACACATAAATGCATTGGAAATAATGGATGTTTATAGGTTATGTCCTTTTCAATTGATATTTACCTGTATATACCAGTATATAATTCCCTTTTGAAACAATCAATTGCTACAGATGAAAACCATAATGTCCAGACCAACAGGGTATCAAAAACAAAGGAAAATCGAAAAAAAAACACGACTTAAAAATAACACCAATGCAAAACGCCATAGACGATCTTTTTGTTTGGATTCAGTGCTATGACTATGACCTTCCTCAACAAAATAAAATGACCGACGTCGACAACGTATAAGTTTTGAAAAGGTACAATTTGTGTATCTACGAGAATGTTTAAATTCATTTATGATTGCTTTGAATATCTCATGGCCATCCCTAGAATATCTTCTGAAGGATATCTATTTCAAATCCGTCGATGAATATCCATTCCAAATCAAGTAGAAAAACGAAACATGAGATTTTTCCAAAAAAATTAATCCATATGTACGAGCATGAAAGAAACTCAGTAATTGCCACAATAAAAATCAATCTTGCAATTTAAACTTATCCATATTTGCTCCGGATATCTTATGGCCATCCATATGATATCTTCTGAAGGATATCCATTTCAAATCCTTCAATGGATATCTCATGGATCTCCATTTCAAATGGGTGTTATCTGGGTTCCACTGTTCACAAAATGCAAGGCAGCACTGGTGACCACACAGTTGTGTATTTAGGATCGAAATTGTTTGAGGAAGGACAAGAGCTTGCGTGGCACTGAGTCGAGTAAAGTCTTTGGAAGGATTATGTATTGAGAAGTTAGATTGCAACAAATTGACAGGAAAAAACTCTGTTATAATAAGGCCCTAAATGAACTAAATAGAATGAGAAATATTACTAAATACTTACTAAATAAAAAACAAAACTTGAAAATAAAATAGGTAAAAACAATTTTTTAAGTCAAACGGTTTTATTGTAAAGAAACGTAATATTGATGCAGATAATGTACTAAAAGCTAAAAAATAATTAGGTAGGTACCAGGTACCAGTCATCACACCACTCTCCTCATCAATATAGGGCTTTGATCAGACTAAAATAAAATCGTGGGGCGCGTCGAATTTCTGTTATCTACAGTCAACCGCTCATATCATTATATGCTTTGGATGCATCTTCTCAATGGACATCTTATGCAAAAGTGTGTCAAAGTAAATCCGTTACTATCATCGTGCGACAACACAGATTTTATTTTAGTCTGATCAATGCCCTATATTGATGAGGAGAGTGATGACTGGTACCTGGTACCTACCTATTTATTTTTTAGCTTTTGGTTCATTATCTGCATCATTATTATGTTTCTTTACAATGAAACCATTTAACTTAAAAACATTTTTTTACTTATTTTATTTAGTCTGTTCATTCGGGACTATTCAAAAAAGCAACTTGCTTATCATAAGCATCAACGTCGATATTTCTGTTCACTTTCACTTTCAGAATTGTCTTCGAAATGGAATATTTTGTCCACAGTGATGAAGCAGCGAACCTTTTACTAACAGCAAATAAATATGACATATCTTGATTTATAACTGTAACGCATTTTTTTCTCTCCACTAGTTGAATTCACTGAATTCCTTCTCTTAGGCTAAGCAAACTTGCTTCTTGAACATCTTCCAATATTTCTTGTGGTTTACTACATTTTCTCATTATAAATTAAAAAAAAGTGGTAGGAATTACAAATGGAGGCGACGAACAATCTAAACTCACATAATATACAAACCATTTGTGAAAGAAACCATATCATAACCTCATAACATAAAATGATCACCCAATTCAGGAAAAGTCTTCAAGTTCAAACCAGCTGTGGATAAAATGGTGTATTGCATTTCATGTTTTATCAGCATATAAAACACTCAAGAAAAGCAAACACTCTCAGCAGTTGGTAAAGGAATATCAGAAGCCTGTGAGCGTAGCAATTTCAAGCCGCCATTTTATGTTGGCGTGGAAGATTCGAAGAGCTAAGTATGCTAACAAACTGCAAATTGCTATTATATTTATGTAATGTCTAAAAAGCTCATTTTCTAATTTGATCTCTAATGTGAATGCAGTGCTAGGATGTATTAATTTAATTTTGTTCAGAAGTTGAATCTACATTTATGAACACCAAACAATCATCAACATATCTGTACCAGTGATGAACTCCATTATTATTGTTAGTGACAGTATATTTATTTTCCAGATTATTCATGAAGATATCTGCTGGGAGAGGTGAAAGACAACCTTTAAATTTGTTGCACCACACTACCACAACCAACCCTGCCCCTCTCACTCGAGGGTACAAATGACCACTGAGCCAAAATACCGGTAAGAAATTAGGACAACTCTTGGCCTTCTCGGTTGATGATGTATCTTTCAGGGCACTGGAGAGGATGCACTTCCGAGTGTACTACGGGATCGGAAGATAACTATTCAGGGTACTGAACAAACGATAAAGGTCATCCAGATGAACCTCCATCACTGCAAGGTAGCCATGGCAGTACTTGCAGTTGCTAAGAGGGACCTCGAAGTTGCCCTCAATCAGGAACTATGGATACGACATGGTGAAACATTTCTGGAAGGGACATAGAGAGAGTGTAGCAGATCAACTAAGATCTCCCGGACCTGTATTCTTATCAGGTAAGATACAATGGACCAAATGGCCCATGTGTCATCGGAGGCTACGACTCGTCTCTATAAGGTGGAGTTTTTGGTATCTGACTCAGGAACTCCCACATTTCCTTTTCTGAGATTGAAGTTGAAAAAGACAACATTAGGCAATTATCGGTGGGAAGATTTATATAATCAAATCTGAAGGGTGTATTACATAGTGAGGGACTCTGAAATTGGTCAGATCCATGATGAGACGGTACAGGAAGAAAAGCTAGAATGAAAACAGGAGTATTACTAAAGCTCACTGGTCTAATTGGAATATCAAGTTTGTGGATTTAAGGTCCATATAAGGGGGAGATAATAGGATTACTATAATATTTGGCAATCATTTGAGGAAACAAACCATTTGAATAATATGCAAACAGAAGGCCAAATCATTTCACTTACTTGTAGGCAAGCACTGAAGATGCACGAAATATAAACAAAAGAGTACAGGGCACACAGCCCTACTACCTCAACTTGACAGACAACAAATGGTAGACACACCTGAAAAATACAGGATGCTTTCCATAAAACGAGTTTTTCATCTGAATATCTGGTTTCAGATTACAAATTCCACGATAGGGTGGAAAATTGAGCAGATATTGTTTTTGATGACTATAAAATGGAGTTGTTAAACCAAAATTTGGTTTGGATTCTTAAATATCTGAGAGGAACATTTCAGAGTTTGCAGTTAAGGTAGATGTAATAGAAAAATTATCAACAAACGTTTATGTGAAAAAACTCATTCGTAATGATACTCAGAATATCCCATATAGAGTTAAAAATAAAAATCAAGTTTTCAGATCGACACATGATAAACATTTCCAATCAATTTTAAAAAGAATCGAACATAAAAGCAAAATTAATAATCTAGCGATGTTTTTCACGACGTTTCGATTGCTTGTATCTGTAATCGTCTTCAGGTGAACACTGACAAGCTCTGGTGCTTTTTTTTTGGGGGGGATGTAAAAAACCCTTTATGGACAGAGTGTGGGACTCGCTCTGAGTTCCGGGTTCCTGTTCTCCGGGTTACCCACTAAAAATCTCACCCAGTAGGCTCGTCTGGTTCGTACCTCCTTTTGGCCCATTGTACCTGGCCTGCTTATTCCCTTCTACAGCACCCATTCCAGTTCCTCTTTGTAGTTCCATACCAGTTGGGACGTCACTTCCTGGCTATTCCTCTACTATTACTCTCCTGATGTTTTCCCTCACACATTGAAGGATTGCGTAGACCTCTGCTTGGAATACAGAGGTGTGAGTACCCAGGGAGTAGCTAAGCTCGGTCGTTGGGTTTTTGGAGTACTCTCAAGCTCCCACACCATTCTCCATCTTCGATCCAAGAGCCAGGATGCCTCTTAATATTCCACATAGCCTTCTGTGCAGTAGTTCCGTTCCCTTCTGCAGCAATACAGTAAATCCTGTCCAGTCCCGGTGATTTGAATGAGCTTATTGCCCACTGTACTTTGTCATATGTTACCACCTCTTTTGCTTATGTCCAACTTCCCTTGGAATCTCTTTGCAGAGCCTCCGGTTAATTCTCATTAGCAGGTGTTTGTACCCAGGGAAATAGACCCTAAATAGTTCCTTTATGGTTTCTTCTCCTGTAGTGGTGTACTCCCATCAGGGGCTACTTACTAATTCATATGTCTCTCGGTGCACTTGTGCTTGTAATACCGCCATGTGCAGTGATGTGTGTGATTTCGAGCGGTATGGTGGTGCGTGAAGTTTCGCGCCTTTGCAGTTTGCCAGAAAGAGCAATGAGCGGTTTCCATACGTTCTTGATCTCAATGCTCAGCTGGTTGAAGGCGTTACTGACTTCGATGTAGGCGGCCTCCTTGAACTTTCGTTTGAACCAATGCTCCTCCATGTAGAACGCTTGCGTTGTCCCATATAATTCGATGGTGATCAGTCCAGGCGTGGTCAGCAATAACCGATTTTATCCGCGTTGAGTCCATTTCTTGTGTTCATCTAACCGATAGCAGCTTCTTTGTCTCTTCTATGTAGAAATATCCGAATTCACATGGAACTTCATAAATGCAGTTTTTACTGATTTTGGTTCTGTTGTCAGGTCTGGTCTCGGTGAGGAAACTCCATAATGTACTGTCGGATTGGAAAACAGCTCTTGATGTTGTACTTGTTTCCGATCCAACTGATCTTTTCAAAGAAACCTCTGATGTACAGAATGTAGATCACTGTTCTTTATCGTTGCTCTTCGGTTGTCTTCGTTCTCTCGAATTTCATCAATACTTCCCATAAAAGTTTCTCGGGGTATGCATTTCGATGAAGATCCCCCTGATGTGGTTCAATTCGGCATCTAGTGACTCGTTGCATCGCTCTTTCCACCACTGCTCTTACGATCCCTCTCTTTGTCGAACTCAGATGATTGGAGCTAAAATTGCCTGTTCTCTCATCATTCACATCGAGAAAAGGTAAGGCACAGTTGGTTTCCATTCCCGTCGTGAATTTGATCGAATCTCTGATGCTGTTTATTCTTGAGAAGAAATCCTGTATTTGTTTATCTCCGTGGTTCCATATAATGGAGTATCATCCACGTACCTCAACCACAGTTTTGGTTTGTATTCTGCCTCCCGTATAGCCAATTCCCCGAACCACTCCATATATTGGCGATTATTGAAGAAAGGGGAGATCTCAACGGGAGTACGTCGTCTTGAGAGAAGAATCCGCCATTCTCTTGGAAATATGAATTTTATAGGCAGTAATTCCAATCTCGCTTGGATGAGGACAATCCTTTCATTAAGCTGGTTATCCTCTTCGAATTTCCTTTTGATGATGCTGAGGGATTCCTCTATTGGTACATTGGTGTAAAGGCTCCCCACGTCGAAGCTGATGAAACGATCTTCTGTGCTTGGAAATCTTAACGTATGAGCTGTGATTTTCTTGTAAGAGTAGCATTGGTAGGAGATATTTCGATTACTTGTAGGTTGGTGAGTTCTGGAAGCTGGTGATCGGTCTCACTGGCATGTCTGGTTTGTGGATTTTGAAAGCCCATAGAGATGAGGTGGTTTGCTGTAGTGTGGCGTCAAGTGTGATCGTTCGTAATCTGGAATGAAAGTTTTATATTTCCCCAGATTGCTGTAGATCTTCCTCTCTATAGTGGGTATTGGATCCTTATGTAAGAGTTTAAAGTTCCCTGCGTGGAGTGCTGAATCTATCTTATCAACATATGTTTTGGTGTCCATGATTACCGTGGTTTTTTCTTTGTCGGTTGGAAGAATCTTTACAGATGAATCCTTTTGTAGGATTTTTAGGATCCTCTGTTCTCCAGCGCTGATGTTTTTCCGGAGATTACGCTCCTTCTCAAGTGTCTTTTTCACTTTCAATCTGAATTTTTCTGCCCGAATTCTCCTAATGGTTGACCCTACAGGAGCTTATAATGTCTAGGATGGGTAGGTATTGGTACATTCCATAAATCTTCTTACCGATAAATGTTGTCTTTTGATGTGAGCAACCTTTTTACTTCAGTCCCACAAAAGGAAACTATACCATGAGTAAATAAGTTGTTGAGATCAGCTAATATAGATGAAGAAATAATCTCCCAAATTTCAACTCTTTTGAATCTGTCTGTTCCAAAATTTCTTCATATTCACTAGCAAATATCACCAACAAATCAGCAGAATCCTACCTGAATAATCTATACATCGTCTTCTAACAATAATATTAAAATTCTTCACTGGTACAGATATGTTGATGATTGGTGTTCATAATTGGAGATTAAGGTTCTGCTGTTCATTTTCTGAATAAAATTAATTAAATACACCCTAGCATTGCATTCACGTTAGAGATAGGATCAGATAATGAACTGAACGTTTTAGATATATGAAAATTATAGCAATTTGCAGTTTGGTTTTTATAAAAAATTAACAAATCACCTGCTGAATACAACAATGAAATTATAGTTATGTATTGTATCTTATCAACACAAAAGAAAGGCAGCACGAGAGCGCTGCTCAAGAGTTTCTTTAAGACATGAAATGCAATATAGCGGGTATGTTATGAACACGAACACTTTTCCTAAATTGAGGGCTTATTTGATGTTTATGATAGTTTCTGAGAATTTATCCAATATGTTGTTTGA
Source organism: Gonioctena quinquepunctata (assembly GCA_018342105.1). NCBI lineage: Eukaryota > Metazoa > Arthropoda > Insecta > Coleoptera > Chrysomelidae > Gonioctena > Gonioctena quinquepunctata. The sequence goes on along the minus strand of JAFIRS010002085.1, from coordinate 133,799 downwards.
GAAGGTTATGGTATGGTTTCTTTATCATGTGAGTAGATTGTTTAGCGACACTATTTGTAATTCCAAGAACAATTTTCCTTATCTAAAATGGAAAAAAGTTGTATACCACAAGAAATATTGGAATTATGAATGAGGTCAATGAATAACTAGAATATCTCGACACCATTTGTAATTCCAAGAACAATTTTCCTTATCCAAAATGGAAAACAGTAGTATACCTACCACCAGAAATATTAGAATTACAAATAGGGTCAATAAATAAGTAGAATTCTTGTTTCGCTTTTATTACACACTCAAAAATCATGCAGTATTTTTTGACCCACAAGACTAGTGTCTTATCAATCATAAAACAGACTAGTGTTTTATTGAAAGACGTTTGTAAACAGAAAAATTATGACTTTATAACATGCCAGCTGTGGATAAATATTCCAAAACAATTGGCACATAACAACAGTTATGAGACAAGTTTGATCAATATTCTCATTCAAAAGTACAAGAGAGAACAAACCAGAATATCCTCAGATTGTCACAAGAGAAAAATACATTTCAATATCTTTCATGTGCAAAACATTTACCAAAAAGTATATAAAAATTAGGACTTTATAACATGCCAGCTTCGGATAAATATTTCAAAACAATTGGCACATAACAATGGTTATGAGACAAATTTGATCAATATTCGCATTCAAAAGTACAAGAGAGAACAAACCAGAATATCCTCACATCCTCACAAGAGAAAAATACATTTCAATACCTTTCATGTACAACAGCATTTACCAAAAAGTATATAAAAAGTGTATAAAATATCAAAATTCCCTTAAGGACTAATAATAATTTACACTTTTAAACAGACATTTGATCGATACAAAAGATAAAATTGGCAGAAACTACCAAAAAGTGGTATCTATCAATAGAATTGAAACTTATGTCAGTAGAACTTGTACTTGTAAAAGAAACATGAACATTCCTCTTTTGAAAGTTAATAACGAACACAAATTCTGCCCCGATATTTTGCATGAATTACAATAGGTTGGATTCTCTGAGGACCTTCATATTGATAAGATAAGATTACTCAACAACAACCTTTGTCTGAATATTTGAACAGATTTTTCAAAAATTTTAAATAGTCCATCAATCTTCCAAAACAAAATTAATTCTAGGTTACATTAGAAATTGACATTTTGATTCGTTGGCTAATTTCTGTTTGCTTCAAGATAGATCTTAGAACAAAATATTTTGAATATATTGTCACTTCTTCTTGTGCTTACTAGTGTTCAACAACTCATTTGTTCTGTGTTAATTCCTGGTTCGACACACTGGGAAAGAGTCGCACTTTTTCAAATTCATTGCAATTTTTACACTAGTTGTTATATTTTATATATTTTGACCATTTTAACTGTGTGAATATCTACATTTTATGGATTGCCCTGTTTTTCACCTGACATGTATGTGATATTTAACAATTATTTAAGAAAAAAAATCGAATAATATTTGAAGAAAAATCAGATTCATTTGTCATTCACTCACAGGCAAGCACTGAAGATGGCCTTATAAATTGAAAGCTATTTGCATAAAAGTTACACGAAATATAAACAAAAGTCTATCGGTTCTGCCACGTGCATAGAGCCCACCCACTATTCCCACTTATATTCAAATGAACCGGAATATGAATTTGCTTTCCACAAACTACCAAGGAGAAGTGAAACCTCTGATAGAGTTTATATTGATTGCAGTTTCAAGAATCTGAATCTTCCGATAGTGCGGTTAAACTGTCAATTCGATTCGATTTTGTCGAAATTATTTTCTTCACCATTGAATGTAGAGTAAAAGTTCTTGAAAGTTTTCTTTAGGTACGATCAAATCAAAATATTCTACCGGTTGTCCCAGAGTTTTTAACCAGTGATATATAGGCTTTTTGATGACATTATATATATATATATATATATATATATATATATATATATATATATTGTTATGATAGTACTTTATTATTTATTTATAATTTGTTTCATTGATTTCCCTATCTTTTTAATAATTTTGAAAAATGAATACCTATCATAACAAAAATGAATCTCCGGCTATGTTGTCTTACTCTTTTTCAACAATATTTTTACCTTATCCCAGCTCAGTCGATATGCCTATGAAGAATGAGTCATCTCTATCATCAGCAGCAGGTTCAGTAGTGCCAACTTGGCGCAATGCTTGATGTCAAATATACTGTTTTGTGGTAAAAAATATATGGTTAGGTGCTCAAAAGAAACACAGGCTGCAGAAAATCGTCAAATATTTGTTTTTATATCTAACTAAAAACAGTGATGAAAAATGGTAAAATTTGCTTATGGATGATAAATAGTTGGTGAATAATCGTTTAAATGTTAAGGACAGTCTGTGAGAATAGAACAAACCAACAAAAGTTCAAATTAATGGAAGCAAATGATCAAATAATAACTGGCTGGACTTGTTATGTTGCACTTATTTAGTTTTGTTGAAATACCTGCTTTCTGGTGTTCTCCTGTCTATTGGAAGTGTTCCTGCTTACTGAAACATACAGCTACACAGCAAAAAGCGCCTTTTGTTCCTGGCATGGACTGGACTTTTGTTATTTTAATAAGGTAAGTGGTTTCTTCTGGTTTGCTTATTTTTCTATTTGTATGTGACTCAGTTATATAGCGGTTTTAAATAGTTCTGTTTGTTTTTTCTTGTGTTTTCCTTATAATAATTTTCTCTAAATTCGTAACTGGCTTCGTTTTTTTTAACACCATTTTTTAACTCCTCCAAGCTTGTAACCTTTTCTCTTGGCAACACACACATTTTGTTTATTCACAAATTTCTAAATTTAATCCCACTTTCTATATCACTGTTTGTTATTCTAACTTATTCTAATGATTTTATTTACAATGTACTATTCTATACTATACAGAGTGGTCCAACGAAAAGTATGTTTAGAATTGAAAGCAAAAATGCTCGGACACGTGGAGTTTGCTTTTGAGGGGGACACATTTTAGACATATTTTTCAACCTGTGCCTTTAACGCCCTAGCGAGGGGGTGTCACAACCCTAAAATTTTAAATGGAAAGTGGGGTCGAGTGATATATCATTTGAACGGGCACAAAATTATCTTTCTAATGATACTCTATTTGTTGAAATTTACTCAAAACAGTTAATGCGAAAACGGCTTTAAGAACATTAACCCGATAATTTTGGTATTAATGAAAAATACAAATAAGTTTTGGTTATTAAGAATCAAAACATTTACAATTAGTAGTACTTACGTTTCAATGTTTGTTACTTGTAACAGTGCTTTGTAAAAAAAGTAAACAAGCTGTTAAATTGATTTATTAAAACGTTACTTCAACAAGTGTTGAAAATGTGACCCACTTGCTTCCATACAATAATATAGATTTTGTTCAAATCTATTTCTAACATTTTGTAGCATATCAGGTGTTATGCTTCTGCATTGTGCTGTAATCCGTTGGCGAAGATCTTCTATGGACTCGGGCTTCGTAGCAAAACATTTATTTTTCAAGTGTCCCCATAGAAAAAAGTCCAAAGGCGATAAATCAGGTGACCTGGCAGGCCATTCAATTGGGCCTCTCCTTCCAATCCACTGTCCGGGGAACCGGTTATCTAAAAATTCTCTTACAGGAGCAGCATAGTGCGGAGGTGCTCCATCTTGCTGGAAATGAAGCCGATCGGCATCATGATTTTGGTCGTCTTCTATTATCTGTGTTATGAAAGGATCAATTGCATCGTCAAGCATGTTTAGGTAGACTTCACCAGTTGAATTTCCAGGAATTAAAAGTGGTCCTATGATATGACTTCCTAATATGCCACACCAGACGTTTATTTTTTGAGGGTATTGGGTATGAACCTCACGGAATAAATGTGGGTTACTGTCATCCCAGTAACGGCAATTATGCCTATTCACAGCTCCATTCAAATAAAATGTACACTCATCGGTAAAACAAATGTTAAACAATAAGTGCGGATCTTCAATTAAACGCTGGCTCATTTGTTCACAAAATTGCAGCCTTCGATCAGGATCATCCTCATTTAGTTCCTGTACTAATTTAATTTTGTACGGATGAAATTTGTACGCTTTTAAAATCCGTATTATGGATGAACGGGAGACTCCTGAGGCTTCAGCTAGTTGACGGGTACTTTGAGTATGATCCAATTGAACATGCCCCAAAACAGCGACTTCCACAGCTTCATTTCTGATGGGGTTCTGCGGCTGGTGTTTCACATTACAAACAGATCCGGTATCGACAAACTTTCTAACTAACTTGGCAACATACGAATCATTAACATTTTTATCGGGATGACTGTCCTTAAACAAGCGAGCAGTTAGTCTAGCACAACTATTATTTTGAAAATAAAGTTTAACAATTTCAACTCGTTCTGGAATGGAATAAACCATTTTGTACAGTGAAATTAAAATAACTTCAAAAGCGACCAGACTGAATCAATGAAGGGACTAAAATAAAAGTTTGCCTAAATTCTTTTCCTACACTTATTTGCAGTTTTTTTCGACAAAAAACGCAAACGATAAATGGGGATTTTTGTGGTGAAAAAAATTACATTGAAATGTTGCTTTCGGTAAAATGAAGTAATTTAGAAATGATTGTAGTTATTCTGATTCCTAATAACCAAAACTTATTTGTATGTTTCATTAATATCTAAATTATCGGGTAAATGTTCTTAAAGCCATTTTCGCATTAACTGTTCGAATAAATTTCAATAAATAGGGTATCATTAGAAAGATAATTTTGTGCCCGTTCAAATGATATATCACTCGACCCCACTTTCCATTTAAAATTTTAGGGTTGTGACGCCCCCTCGCTAGGGCGTTAAAGGCACAGGTTGAAAAATATGTCTAAAATGTGTCCCCCTCAAAAGCAAACTCCACGTGTCCGAGCATTTTTGCTTTCAATTCTAAACAAAGGAGAAAAGCTAGGTGCATACTTTTCATTGGACCACTCTGTATACTATATGTACAAATTTGATTAAAATTCATATTTGACATTTTTCTGTGTTCATAATTTTTATATTATTCCTGATATGATTTACCATACAGGGTGTTCCAACTTGTATACCATTTGATCTACTTGAAATACAAAGTTTTTTCATGAATTTAAATTTCCATATTATTTTTATTGTGTATTCAAGAAAAATTGTAAAACAAACATAGCATGAACCACGATAACTTAAATACCTAATAATAATAATAATTATCAGTTTCATTATTTTTAAAACATTACCTAACATAACAATATATATATATATATATATATATATATATATATATATATATATATATATATATATATATAGATATGTATGCTTCGAAGCATTTGAAGATATACTACGTAAGGCCAACATATTGCCAACATCTGACAAAGACAGCACTGAAGATTAAAGCAAGAAACAATATTCTCCATAAGCTTGCGGGGATTACATGGGGAGCAGATGGGGACACTCTTAGAAATCCTGCTCGAGCACTGACTTACTCTGTCGCGGAGTACTGTGCCCCCGTCTGGTACAAGAGCCACCATACAAATAAAGTCGATGTACAACTCAATGAATCAATGAGAATCATCAGTGGTACTTTAAAGTCTACTTCCACTTTCTGGCTCCCTATACTGACAAACTTAGCCCCTGTGCAATTACGAAGATCAGCTGCTGCACACAAGGAATGGACGAAAGTCAGTACAAAGCCCGCTGACAGCCTACCCATTCAGGAAACTATCAGCCATATCCCTTCTAACCGCCTCAGATTAGGCCCAAAGGAATTTTTAAAACATAGACATCATCCATAACCAACACTCCCAGTTCCAGGTTCAGACCTCCTACGCCAGACCTGGAGCCGCATCAACCGATTCAGAACTGGTCATGGGCGGTGTCGGGACATGATGCACAAATGGGGCATAGTGGATTCGCCGGAATGCGACTACGGTGCTCCTAGACAGACTATGGACCACATCCTAAATAAATGCTCAACGGGATTCTTCCCTGGAGGGCTTCAAGAACTTCACACACCTTCCCGAACGGCGATTAACTAGATTAATGATATGGATATCAATGTCTAACTCATATCTGCCCTGAGTTTTTTACAATTCATTTATCTGTCTGGACTACGTATGATTTATATTTTACATTTTTTATATTTGTTGTACACGTTGCTCTCGATGTATCTATGTTTGTTATGGGCTTCGCATAACTTTTTTTTCGAATGCCACTCTCAGTTTTTCTCTATGCATATTCATGGCTACCTGCTCACCAATACATTGATACTATATAGTTACTGTTTCAATAAATTTTAATGTTCAACAACAAATAGTTAAATAAAAATATTTGATTGCTACAAGAAATGTTCGAAGTGTCTATTATTGCTTGCCAAACATGCTTCAGTGCGTCCAATCAGTTCACGAGTGCTCGAATCATTTCTGTAATTGCACTATACATACAGATTTCCATAACCCCAGATCTTTAAAAAACTCTTATGTTTTGTGTCAGAAACTTGAAAAAAACAACTATCTGAAAATTCTTTTTTGATATCTTTTGATGTTAAAATATATTATAGCGTCGATGAGTACTATGCATCGAGCTTGCTATGAACTGTGATTTTAATTGATTTTAATTATTTAAGTAGGTTATTATCTAATGTTATTGTATTGTAAATTTGAATTTGTTACTGACATGTTTTGTATTTTAGACTTGTAACTATATTTGACGTGTACATCCACCTATGGTGGTAGCAGTATGAATAAATTCTATTCTATTCTATTCTATTCATGTAGGCCTCTCTACTTCGCCCCATTGGGTGTCCACATGTCCCGAAATCCAACCGAGCATGCCGATGTCTTTGACTAAATTCACCAATTTCTTCAGCTGAATCTCTCTGACATCCTCTGGGTTCAGAATAATCTTCTCAAAGTTAGTCTCCCACAAACAAAAATTAAAGTTTGTCGAAATGCGAGGGGGATCGTTTTTTACGAGAGAAAACATACATCTCTGGTTCAGTTTTCATGATTGCATTTGCAACACCCCTTTATTTTTAAACCCCAAATTTGAACTATCTGACTCAAATTTAAGAAGGTGCAATCACTTTGCCGATAGGCTGCTCAGATGGATACGGTTAGGCCGTGAGTAAGGTTCAATTAATGACTTTTCTTAGTTTATCAAATTGGGCCACTAAAAAAAATTATACATTAATTAACTTGACTAGTTCAAGAGTTGGGTGCCAGGCTTGCTAAAGACAAAAGCCATAGATACACAAAAATTTACTAAATAAATGTCACCTAGCTTGTGGGAAGGCAAATAAATATGCAGGAAATCAACTTAACAAATTTATTCCAGACTGAATCATAACATTGACTGGATAGAAAAATTATAAAAACTTTTAACAATGTTACTTGAAGAGTAGAAAAAGATTAAATGAAAAAATTGAAAAATTACATGTATATGAAAAATTTTTGACTCCAATAAAATTTGAACATTTACAAATAGTCAAGATTCCTCTAGACGTTGGTGATACGGTATATACCTGGGAGGTCTTCAATGGAGGGAGATGAAGAAGGCTGGTTTATACGAAGATGGTTTCAGCGGTACGACGACGAAACTGGTCTCAGCGGTACGACGACGAATCTGGTCGTGGGTGGTTATCTATTGATTTTTAGACCCCCTTGTTGGTGTGAATTGGTTTGATCTTCACGGACCAGGCTGAAGTTGACGTGCTGTATGACCTCCTAGGGTACCAGTCCTTCTGTCTCAGTAGGTGGGTTCACTCCGTGCGAAGAAGATGATAGGAATCAAAATGGGGGAGAACGAAGAATATCCTTTGAACCTCATGTTTTTATGATTCAAATTTTAATCTAGAGTCAAAAGATAGATGCAAATGATAGCATACAAAAAAAAATATGCCTCACTCCATATATAAGACGGGAAGATAACAGTGAAAGAAAAAATTAAGTAGCAATAAAATATGGTATTCTGGTTTTAAATTTCCAAGTTAATTTTAATCATTTAAAAAAAATCAACAATGAGAAAAATTCAAAACAGAACTAAACAAACCTCACCCAAAACGTTATGTTGAAATTCAGTTAAATTTTGAAACAAAGAAACTTTGATAAGGTGATTAAATACAAGACGAGTCAAAAAAAATTGAATGAGTAAATGTATTCAAAAAGAAATATGAAAATTTCTTTGAGACTTTACCAGGAAAAGAAAAAATATAGTATTTCAAAGCAATATATTTTAATGTTGCCAGTGCAAAAATATACTATTTTAAAGCAAATACCAAAGGAGAATATAGCGTTATGAACCAAAATAATTCAGTAAGCTACAAAAGATTAGTGTTCATGAACCAAGATATTAATCAGGCCCTAGGGAAAAGTATACTATTCAGTTAAGATAAGAAGAGAGAGACCACACGTCTTTCAGTTGGCACAACTCTCTTAGATGAAGATAAAGTTAAATAATTCTTTTTATCGAAGAATTTTCAGAGATATTTCGAAATACGGCGGCAAATTCCGTTTTCAAATCGATAGGCCAGGTAATTCTCAAAAATTGAATGAATCTCCCTGCTCTTGGCGACAAGGTAGTAACTGAAATGAATTGATTCTACAACGATCAAAAATCAAATAACCCTCACTGTGAATTGAATGAAGTAAATCGATAAAAGGAACTTATTAAATGTGAATCAAATTTTATGCTTGAGGAATATATTAAATCGAGTGTTCTGAGACAAGTTAAGCAGAGGTACAATCCTCTCCAGAAGCAATTCTTTCTCAAGAGAAAACCAAAATAATCTCATAAACGTATAGTTATGAAATTAAATAAAAAATTGCTTACCAGAGAGCTGTTCTATAAGGTACTGCAGAACTGTCCCAGAATAGTCGAATACACCCTTTGCAATCGGAATCCTTGGAATAATCCCCTGGTAGTGTGACGTAAGCACTAGTCCACTCGAAATTACCAATTATCTGGTACCTAAAAAAGGGAAAAGCGTAGAACCGATTAAAAAAAAATAGTCCCCAATGGTCTGAACGGATACTACGTCAGACACATAGACATGTGCACTTAATGCTTTCCAGAATGGCCGAAATATATATAGTTATTATTCCTTTACTTCAATCCAAGAAACAAATCAACCTTGATAGGAATTAGCCAATATGTAAAATATAAAATAATATGTCGATTATTTAATCGGAAATTTACTGATAATTCCAAAGGTGACGAACATCTGACAGTATAGAATTTATACTTGACCTTCAAAAATTACCATGCAGTTACCATCCAAGAATTCGAATATTACAAGCATATAAAAAGCGGAAAAATAATGTTAATTAACTACAACATTGATTGCAAAATAAAGAAAATAATTATACTCCACCAATATCAACAGCGATAGCCATTCAATTTAAAAATCGTAACGTACCAGAATCAGTTCATTCAGCACACCTGCCTTTGTCGAGGTTCAATCAAAGAAAGAGAACGATCATCCTTTCGGTTCGAGCAAATCATCACTTTACCTGGTTTTTTCCAAACCAACCTCGGTTTTTTCCTATTAAAAACACTTATGGATAAAACAAGCGATCACTTGACATGAAATAGGAACTGACATGATCCATCTTCAAGGGTCGATAATAAAGAGCGCATTATTGCAGTTCACGACCTGAGCAGTGCCTACTGACCCATACCACCGTAAAGATAACCGGAAAAGTTATTAGAAATTGGTTATGTGTAAGGAAGTAACGAAAAATTCGTTACACATTCCGTAGGAAATCGTAGTATAACGTTCATGATATTTTATTGAATAATCATTGTTGAAAATACTCACCAGACTCTCGAAACCAGCAAACGAAATCGTCAGGTAAATTATTGCCATAATCATCGCCACTGTACGAAGCTGCATACATTTGACATAAAGAAATAGGGGTGCGGAACTTGGTGTTATGGACAAGTAAATATCTAAAATCAATACAGATACCACCGACACAAAAATAACTAGAATGCTTGGTGAGAGGAATTGGTTGAGATGATCGAATGCAATTTTATATTGGGAAATGAAATATATATGTTTGTTCAGCCTTTGTCCTATGAAAAATTCCAATGGAGAAAGAGTAATTTCATCCATCACGTCCTCATACATCGCTTCAAAAAGATGAATGACTATAACAGTCAATGGCACAAAAACACCGAAAAGAGATAATTCTATAATAGTAGCCGCCAAGAACATCATTAAAGTTGGAAATCAAATCCAATCCTTTGTGGTAGATTATGAAACCGAAGAAATCGAGTCTACATATACAAAAATGAATCGCAATACTTGAAAATGAAACATTTCATACGAATTCTTGTGTAGAAACTCGGAGGAAATGATTTTGTTCCCTCTGAAACTTTTCGCTCCAGACTATAGCACCATAAATTCATAGCAGCCAAGTAGCATTTACCATTCCCAGAGTTCAAAATGTACACAAGAACACCAAAAATGGAATCAATTCCAATTGCAATAAGCATTATGCAGTGTATCGTATCTTGGTGACAAATATTTATCATATGGAGGATGTTCCACAACAATATGGATATTGCGAGTACATTGACACAATAAAATATCCAATCCCAGCTCCTTTTTCTGGCAAAATACGGTTTAAGCGAAAAATTTCGGTTTTTGGAATGTTTGCAGAATCCTTCGTATGGAAAAACCCATGGTATAAATGGTTCAGTGAATTTGATGATACACACCAAACATTTCTTTGGTTCATCAACTCTCAACCAACTTTCGAAGTACTCCATCTGTCGTGTTTTGATCACTGAAGCTGTCATATATTCTAATCTCAATATTTTATGTAGATTCTCAATATAAACCGTCACTGTCAATTGCTGTTTAATGAATACACTAATATCCATACATAGATAATCATGATTTCCATGAATCATTAGTGGTAATAGTGCCCAATCATGCTCAATAACGATGATTCCTCGATTTAATATATCACTGCATATCTTTACAATGTACGTAATTTACATCCTAATTATCTTATATTCTTTCATTGCTACTAATTTCCGTTGTCTACCCGCTTGCCTATAATTTGTAACAAACCTATGTTCTTGTCATTCAAAGCGGTAAAATTCACTTATTCATGGATGGTTTGGTTTCTGGGATGATCCAATCTTGTGCATTATTTACACTTATCTGAAGACTCTTTCGCTACTATATACATAGTAGGAACAGCATTGTCTTGAAGAATTTTATTCGTTTATTTTTCCTACAGAGATTTGTTAGTGGAATTTCCATAGTTGGAACGATTCACCAACACTCAGTTTTTCAATCGACGCCAATTCTTCCTTTGTCGTGTTGTTGTTGCCGGCCATTTTGCGTGACTGTAATTTTACTTTTTAGTCCTTTGTTTTACGCATAATTTACAAATGATGGGTCAGCAACAAACTCGTTCTAGAAACATCACTTATATCTTAATTATTTTAAAAATTGATTTTCAAAGCCTGTTACCAGTTGGGCATTTTTCTTTTTCTGAAAATAAGGAATATATTGTCTGAAGGTATCTGGTTGAACTTTTGAATAAAATATATACCTTATTCTTCCTAGGGAAAATAGTAAAACTATATGAATATTGTTTGAAAACTTTATTATATTTAGACGAACCAAACATCCAAAATCAGTGTATAGGTGAAACCTGTCTCAAGTAAATTAATTTTTCTATAAAGAATATTCGAACTCAATTGAAAGAATCAATATTCATAGTCCAAACTGTTTTTCACCAACACGAGGGAGTAACTATGAATGTTAATAAAAAACAAATACAATCTAAATATACTACCCCATTGGAATGAATCGATAACAGAACAAAAGAAGAGAAGTGTAGAGAAATACAATTGGAAATGGGGATGTTTGAAAGGATAATCCCAGTAGGTGATTATTTCATATTTGATAATGGACAAGTTGACAACAGTGAAAATAATCAATATAATAAATATAAAAAATCCTTGAAGTTTTGATGTACTCAAATTGTTTTGTTTTTTGTTTGTTTTTAACTTCTTTCTTAGTTGTTTTACTAAGTCTCGGAAAACTTGTACTCTTTATGATAGTGTCTGCAGTTCCTCAAACTCGAAATACACTATTCAAACTTCACTTGTCTTCCATATACGAAGAAGGTGGAAAATTTGATAAATAGCTCAAGAGTAAAGTATCTTTTCAAAATACACAAAAAAGTTATTCAAAGAAGTGACTTATAATTGAAGTAAAATTCCCCAAATATGAAATCACAGCGTCCTATTAGGGGAGGGGCGGGCAAAGTGACATAGTTTACGTTTGAGTGGCTCGTACAAAGTAAAAATAAATCTAAAAAATTTAAATCTTTGCTCATTCAACTTACATATTATTGGCCTTTGAAACCTGTAATATTCGCACTCTCAACTAAACGCATCTGCTTGAAATCACAATATTTTTTTATCTTTGCAAAATTTCACTTTGCCCGCACTAGGGCGGGCAAAGTGAAATTTTGGGGAGGGCAAAGTGGAATGCAGCAATTAATGAATTTAGTAACACAAAAGATATTATTTTATTATCAAATGAAGACATAGTTTATATTTTAACTAAAAAATAACAGAATATTTTTTCTTAAAAAATGAAAAGGCACATTTTTCTACAATAGGTAGGTTTTAGTCTACATATTAACAAACTGACTGAGCTCCGGGATATGGAAGAAACCTCTTCGTAATTGTTTTGGTTCGTTTATATTCATATGGAGATCTTGATATGAATATGACATCAGGTCCTCTTTTGCAGGCCATCGGAAATATTTTTGAGTTTTTTCCATACATTTAACTGTCACTCTATCTGTTGTTTTATTTACAATCAGCCCTGGGAACAATTGTCCCTCATACTGGACCACAACCCAACGTCCTTCATGAATCATTTCTGATGAGATAGTCCGTTTAGTAACTATTTTGTTTTCAGTTTCTTCATCTGAAAAGCTCTCCTCAGAATCACTGTCGTCTGATTTAAGGCTCGTTTCACTCTCAGTATCTGAGGCAAATAGTTGTTTTGTTACCTTTCTGACTTTCTTTTTTCTGATTTTTTCTTGTTCCTTCTTCTCTTTTTCGTCCTTTTTCTTTTGAGTTCGTCAATAAAAGGTGTGCTGGTAGCTACAACGGTTACACCTTTACGACACTTACGCTTTTTTTACCCCTTTGCAATTTCATTATTTCTGCTGTCCACATGAGGTATAGGTAAAATGCCATGAGGTGAAACAATTTCAAATTTTTGGAGGTGTTCTTGTAAGGCGGCTTGAAGGAGTGGATGTTGTAGCTTGGTTCACATTACAAAGCATTGTTTCAGCAGCTGATGTTGTGGGTTGGTTCTCATTACGAAACGAACGATTAGTTGTTTCAGTAGCTGAGGTTGTAGGTTGGTTTTCATTACTAAGTGAACGATTAGTTGTTTCAGCAGCTGAGAAAGCATCAACAGGAAACACCCGTTGGAAAGGGTATATGCCGGTTTTTTGAAAGCCGGAAAGTGCATTTTGTAAGGTGGTTTCCCCAAAAATGGGTCCAATTTCGAGAATAGTGAACACTTTACCAGGATGCTCTCTTAGCCATACCCTTACAGCCTGCTCATAGTAAGCTGAGAGAGGGAACATTAACGCCACATCCAATGGCTGCAAGCGGTGAGTACAGTGTGGAGCTAGTTCTAAAATATCAACATTATTTTCCTTTGCCAACATCATCACTTCCAGATTATTGATGTGCGTAGCATGTCCGTCGAGAATTAACAAAACGCGCTCTTCAGCTGTAGGTTTGGAATATTTTATAAAATGTTTAAACCATTCCACGAATATTTCTGACTGCATCCACCCGGACGGATGTGTGAAAACTTTCGTGTTTGGAGGGAGGCCTTTTTCAAACAATGGATTAGCTCGAACTCTCGGGAAAATGAGTGAAGGAGGAATGTAGTTTCTGGTAGCACTGAAGCAAATTCCGGCCGTCACTAGAGTTCCTCTTTCAGCTGATGACAAAACACCCACCCTTTCGAGATATTATCTTTGACGGTCTGTTCGGCAGTGTACTAATACCAGTTTCATCACAATTGTACATTCCAGGAGTGTAGTGATGAGATTCGTATAACCCTTCAAGAAGGTCAAAAAACTTTAACGTTAACTTTGTTGAACGCAGAAGCCCGTGCTGCAGATGTTTTCTCAGGAAGCCGTAGAGAGAGTTCAGGATGTCGTCTTAGAAACCCCTTTCCTTTCCTGCCTTTTTGTCTCTTTGATTAAAGTTGTTAGCTATTTTATTGTGTTCCGCAAATTGAAAGGCAAGATACTTGAGATCTGATATCGTCAAACCGAAAAGTCGAGATTCCATGGTAAGGATATATTCAACCAGGATGTTTTCTTGTTCGGAAGTAAATACGGTCCAAAAGCGTCCCAAACCTTTTTTTAATGCTACATTTTCAGGTTTTTTAAATCTTCGAAATAATGTTGCTACTGGAATGTGGTGATTTTTTGCAGCTGCATTAATACTGTTACTACCTTTCCGAACTGCATTTATCGCAGCCTTCATACAGTCTTCTTCCCATGCTTGTTGATTACTTTTTCTGTTGTATTTATGAACCATTCTTACCTGCAAAATATTAGAAAAAACCATTCTTAAACATGGCGGGCAAAGTGAAATAATTTCATATTGCCCGCCACTTCCCATTCTACTTTGCCCGCCCTGTATCAAAATAATAAAAACATTAATAACTTTTTACATAGCCGTAATAACGAGAAGATTATTCGTAAATATGTTCTCAATTCATTATTTTATGTAATCATTATCAGCAAACCAAAACAGGCATTATAACACTCGATGTTTGTATTGATATCGGGTAAATTTGTGTTGTTCAAATTCTGAACTGTTTCCTTTAGCAATTTGACTCAAAAAACTGTCAACCTAAAAACGCTCCATCTTCGGTGTCGCGTGTTTAATAGTTCACAGTTTTTCTCGTCTAATTGCGAGGCAACAGTTTCTCATTGAACAACCCAAATTTACCCGATAAAATACAAACCTCTAGTGCAATTATAGGTGACAAAATCTCATTTCTTGACAGAAAACAGGTATTTCTCATCGACCCCTACTAACTTGACCTCTGCAGTCAAAATTATTTGAAAACAATTGAACTATATTTCAAACAATGTGAATAAGCAAGACTGGTCGTTCCATTCTCCAAAACATGTTAGCCATAATAACAGAGTTGTGGAATGAAAATAATAGTTTAAAAAAACTAAAAAACACGCTTTTATAGAAAACCAAACTAAAAAAATTTAAAATAAGAAAAAAATGTATTTTATTTTAAAAAAAGCGTGGGGTGCATGGTATCAATTACCTGTGATCTGAGACATTTCGTACTTTACTGCACTAGGTGTGTAATGTACTATATAATTATTGATACCATCACCCAACGCTTTTTTTTAAATAAAATAAATTTTTTTCTTATTTTCTATTTTTTTATTTGGTTTTCTATAGGTAAAAGCGTGTTTTTTAGTTTTTTTAAACTATTATTTATTTTTAACTTTTTAGTCCTAATTGCTATATAAGCGTGTTTTTTAGTTTGGTTCTCTATGAAAGCGTGTTTTTTAGTTTTTTTAAACTGTTATTTATTTTTAACTTTTTAGTCCTTATTACTATATAAGCGTGTTTTTTTAGTTTTTTTAAACTTTAATTTTATTTTTAACATTTTAGTCCATATTGCGTGTAACTTGTAAAAATCTCCGACCCCAAAAACCGCCACATACTAATTTTGAATAGAATCGGACCATAGTCACAAAACTCGTCCACCATTTTGGAGCCGCCATCTTGAATTTTTCAATTTTGACAAAGAATCATAATCTCCGACCACGAAAACCCTCAGATACCAATTTTGAAGCGAATCGGACCATAATCACAAAACTCGTCCGCCATTTTGGAGCCGCCATCTTGAATTTTTCAATTTTGACAAAAGATCATAATCTCCGACCACGAAAACCCTCAGATACCAATTTTGAAGCGAATCGGACCATAATCACAAAACTCGTCCACCATATTGGAGCCGCCATTTTTTTTTTTTTTCCAAACAAATTGACATCCATTTTCAATTTTATACACCAAATTCAAATCATTCGGACGTCTGGAAGTGGGTGAAAATCAAGTCCAAAGGAGTCGGTTACAAACAAACAAACATACAAGTGAAGCTAATAAAAAGCGTGTAAAAAGGGAAACATCAGTAAAAACTTGTTTTAGTAGTAGGAGACTGTGATTTCATATTATTCTTTCAATTATAAATCACTTCTTCTAAAAACTCTCTTGTGCATTTCAAAAAATAAAGGTACTTTACTCTTGAGCTATTCTTGAATTTGCATAGTGCATTTTGAGTTCGATGAGATGCAGGCACTTACATAAGGAAAATAATCTGAGAAAATACAAATATTTTTTTTTCCCCATTTGTGTTAACAAATCTGACGGTCGCGGTATATTAGAAACAACTTGTTTTTAAATTTTCGTGTGATGCACTTTAATGTGTAAGTTTATTAAAAGTAATTATTCAAGTGTATCATCATGTATATTATGCTTCGCTACGATAGTTATCAAAAACAGGTGGGAAGAAACATTTACGGTTATGAACAAATCAATTATTTTCAAATAAGTACAATATTACTTCATAAAAGGACACATTTTATCTTCATTTGGAGAAGAACAGAGATAGAGGAGTTTGCTGGGGTTATGAGGGGGTGATTACATAACATCGTATTAATAAAAATATTTCCCCTTCCAATCAGAATCGGTTGGTTTCCGGTTTTCGTAAAAAACTATTTCCTGAGATATTCAGATAGACTCTTTTCCAATAGCCCATTAGTGAAGATATCAATGTACCCACGTCTATGTGATATGGCTTTTATGAATTGGGGGTTGATTCTACTGTAGCGATGTGATAAACTTGCATTTTTGTTTATATCAAAATTTCAATAGACATATCATAATTGTACAATGATTTCTTGAGCTTCTCTGGGTCTATAATCTTCCACAAGTTAGGAAAATCAATATAATCAATCAGAAAATGTATAAGAGTAGGAGAAGGGCACACAACTTTAAAAATAATATGAAATAAGTTATACTCCTCTATTGACATATCCATAGACGTTTTCAAAACTTTAGAAAATATAATTTATATCTATCGAATATTTTAGAGTTTGAGGGTATATATAGCTTATCAGTTTTTTTTAGATTGATTCTATTATTATTTTTTTGTTGTTGTGGGAGGTTATAGACCAAAATATGTTCGAGATTCATTTTCCTCATTCAGGCTTCACAATGATAGCTCAAAATAACGAACATCCTGCACCCAAAACTCAAAATTTCGATTTTAATGATTTTATATACCCACGGTGGAATAAATCCACCGAAATAAAGAAGATACATTACAGTATGCATTTCTAGATTTTTTAAAGGAAACTGAAGTAAACTTTTAACTTTTAATTAAAATTAAAATATAGATATATTTAATTTTCTCTATTTTGTTACAGATACGCAAGAATACCCAAACTCAAATTTATTTAACGTTTGTCGACTAAATTTTCGATTCTAATCTTTTGAAGAAAAACTGAAATCATTATGCGATTCAATACTTGAAAATTATACCATTTTCCCCCAGAATTCCTACATTCATAATATGAAAATTACACGCCATTTTATATCACTCACGACCAAAAACGAACCCATGTACCTATTAATTTCACAAATCATGCTTGGAAACCTAATTAACGACCATGTATAATGAAATAGGTAACTTTCCTCTGGCTGGATGAAACTGTAATATAATTAATTGAATAATAGTTCGTATATAATCGTTTTTATTAATATTTAGAATAAAAGAATGTAAACTGCAAACACTCACTCACTACTCACCGCGTTGCTTCAACAACACTGGAACCTCAGACCAAGATCACCGACCTGTGACCATCAACCGTTAAGTCAGAGTACACAGAGAATAAACAGTCACAGAGGGAATATAATGTGACACCTCAAAAAGAAATTGAAATATAATCCAATTCATGGTAACATTGTGATATTCTCAAATAGACTTCGTTGCGATGTTGCTCGATGACAAACTTTTTAACTAGAAATTTACCACTTTCTGTGGAGATGGCATTGTGGTTATTTATTAATATCCTCTAATTATTATCACTGCATTTTCGAATTTTTGTTAACAAAGCAATGTCGCAAAATATATTTTTTTTAAACCCTCATTACACTATGCCTTTTTCGTGCCTATTTTTGTGCTTATTTTCAGGGCTATTTGTTGGCTAAATTTCCCCAAATAACTGGCACTATTACACCGTGCCTTTTTGATGATTGTTTCAGGAACTAATTTCAGAGCTGCAAACCTAAGGAAAATTGACATTTACCTTAAATGATTAAAGCCGTTTTTTGGCGCCCATGTATTCAAAACGTATTCGTCCTGTGATTCAAATATATCCATTCTGGCGTTGAAACGATGACGTCATATATAAAATGATTCAAAACGTATTCATAGAGTTTTGAAACCAAGTCGAATTCAGTTTCAAAATATAATTCGTTGTTCATAATAACAATACCCCAAATAACCCTTGGTAGTGGGACATTCCACTTTCCACTGATAATCGTGAGAGTTTTATTGTCTACTGACTTTCTAACAGAAAAATGCTTAGTTTAGGTTTGATTATTGAATCGTATTCGAAATTATGCATTCTTGTGGTTCGTGATAATGACGTCACGTAGAATCATATTCAAAT
This sequence comes from Gonioctena quinquepunctata, assembly GCA_018342105.1. Lineage (NCBI taxonomy): Eukaryota > Metazoa > Arthropoda > Insecta > Coleoptera > Chrysomelidae > Gonioctena > Gonioctena quinquepunctata. The sequence continues at coordinate 114,993 of JAFIRS010002085.1, read as the reverse complement.
GCAAGATTGAATACGTTTTTACGCCAGAAAATGCCTTAAGTAATTTAGTATACCTGGACTATTTGTTTCAACTTTTTCCTTACCTGGTACAAGATTTTTTCTTCTTTTCTGTCATACTGAACGACACGAAAACTATGTGATTAATTTCATTTATTTGTTGGTAATGTCAAGTCCAATAGATAATTACTGTGTTGGCAAACGTATTTGTTTAAAATTTCGGCCACCGGCAGTCAGGCAGACAAATGTAGGCACGAAAAAGGCATAGTGTAATAAGGGTTTAACAAATATGCGTAATATCACAATGAAGATATCTTTTAGAAAAATCGAATTTAAACGGTTTTCTTCACATAAAGGATTCAATATAAAATTGAACCAGAGAAAGGTAGATCTCAGGTGAAAAACAACTACTTTCCTGGCAAATACCACGCAGAACGTTGAATGATATTCACCTGAAAATCCATGCATACTTCCATATAATATCAATGGACATTGAATGCAAATGTTTCTTTCTGATAAGCTCGATTATGTTTAATTTATGTCGTGTTCACCTAACAATCCGCATACCGGTTTCAGGCTTCTTGGCCCTCATCAGTACGGAGTAGTCAACCAGCCAAAGGTCCAAAGAACTCTGGCTGAAGTGAGACACAACGTAAACAAACCATCATCGATCTTGTAACACCTATAGGTACGCCGGAAAAGATAAACTTTAACTGGCGGTACCTAGTGACAGAAAGAAACACTCCGAAAATCTCCCACCTCGATAGGTTTCTAAATAAAAGATTCCTTCTCAGTAGGAGTGGCAAGCCCGTCTAGCATAAAGTTAGAGATAAGTGCCATGTGAAGTGGAATGAATAGAAAAATCGAATTTAAACGGTTTTCTTCACATAAAGGATTCAATAGAAAATTGAACCAGAGAAAGGTAGATCTCAGGTGAAAAACAACTACTTTCCTGGCAAATACCACGCAGAACGTTGAATGATATTCACCTGAAAATCCATGCATACTTCCATATAATATCAATGGACATTGAATGCAAATGTTTCTTTCTGATAAGCTCGATTATGTTTAATTTATGTCGTGTTCACCTAACAATCCGCATACCGGTTTCAGGCTTCTTGGCCCTCATCAGTACGGACTAGTCAACCAGCCAAAGGTCCAAAGAACTCTGGCTGAAGTGAGACACAACGTAAACAAACCATCATCGAGCTTGTAACACCTATAGGTACGCCGGAAAAGATAAACTTTAACTGGCGGTACCTAGTGACAGAAAGAAACACTCCGGAGTAGTCAACCAGCCGTACTGATGAGGGCCAAGAAGCCTGAAACCTGTATGCGGATTGTTAGGTGAACACGACATAAATTAAACATAATCGAGCTTATCAGAAAGAAACATTTGCATTCAATGTCCATTGATATTATATGGAAGTATGCATGGATTTTCAGGTGAATATCATTCAACGTTCTGCTTGGTATTTGCCAGGAAAGTAGTTGTTTTTCACCTGAGATCTACCATTTTCTGGTTCAATTTTATATTGAATCCTTTATGTGAAGAAAACCGTTTAATTCGATTTTTCTATTCATTCCACTTCAATGGCACTTATCTTTCACTATATGCTAGACGGGCTTCACTCTACTGAAGGAATCTTTATTTAGAAACCCATCGAGGTGGGAAATTTTCGAGTGTTTCTTTCTGTCACTAGGTACCGCCAGTTAAAGTTTATCTTTCCGGCGTACCTATAGGTGTTACAAGCTCGATGATGGTTTGTTTACGTTGTCTCACTTCAGCCAGAGTTCTTTGGACCTTTGGCTGGTTGATCTCGTACTGATGAGGGCAAAGAACTGAAACCGGTATGCGGATTGTTAGTGAACCGACATAAATTAAACATAATCGAGCTTATCAGAAGAAACATTGCATTCAATGTCCATTGATATTATATGGAAGTATGCATGGATTTTCAGGTGAATATCATTCAACGTTCTGCTTGGTATTTGCCAGGAAAGTAGTTGTTTTTCACCTGAGATCTACCATTTTCTGGTTCAATTTTATATTGAATCCTTTATGTGAAGAAAACCGTTTAATTCGATTTTTCTATTCATTCCACTTCACATGGCACTTATCTTTCATAAAACAACTACTTCCCCGGCTAAAGCCACGCTGGACATTGAACTCCATCTGATAGATATTCTGAAAGGACCCTAACTCAATGAGTTCTTAATTAAGACTGGAATAGAAAATCAAATAACTATCTGAATAAAAAAAATTTTTTTAATTTTCTTCAGGGAAGTAGTTGTTTTCTATTGAGTTAGGGTCCTTTCAGAATATATATCAGATGAAGTTCAATGTCCAGCGTGGCTTTAGCCGGGGAAGTAGTTGTTTTCTGTTGGACATTCAAAAAAAAAATTCATTTTTATCGTGGATTTTTCAATTCATAGAAAAATCTTTCTATACAATTGAGAATGTTTCCCTTTTCAACATGAATACCCCACAAGAGGTTATCTTGAACGATGGAAGATAGTGACTAAAGTTTATCTTTCAGTCGCAGATGATTCCACAGCTGATTTCATGAACATCCTGTTCATAGTTTCAAACAAATCAATTCGTGTTCATATTTCACAATTGGAATGAACATTGTTGAATATCTGAGATTGCTAGTATCGAGTTTGTTTTTATCTGTTATCGTTTTTTAAATACATTGGAGTGTTTGACATATTTAGTTGTAGTATGTAGGCTCTATTGTTATAATTTATGCAATTTTATTTTTCTTTACAGATCAAGGAAATTGAACCTTGCAGATACAGTTTATTCAGAAGAGGAAAGAAGATAAAATGGCTGATGATTTGAAATTGCAATGGGAATTCAATTTAACAGAAAATATCGAAAACAAATGGAAAACTTGATATTATGTTATATAAAGATATAGATATTATGTTATATAAAGATATACCAATGGATGATTGATGAACCTGGCTAAACATTTTTGAGGGTGGGTTATGATTTTTTTCGATAAACAAAACTCCTTTCATAACACTATACCAAATATACTTGGCAAAAAAAATTTTGGTGGGTTTAGATTTTTTCGAAATACAAGTATAAACTACCCCTTCGAGGACCTGCAAATCAATCATCTCTTGTATATCATTATATAGCCTTCCAGTAACACATATACCAAAACTGAACTTGGCTAAACATTTTTGATGGTGGGTCTACATTTTTTTTCGAAATACAAGTATAAACTACCCCTTCGAGACCTGCAAATCAATCATCTCTTGGTATATATTATATAGCCTTCCAGTAAACATATACAAAATGAACTTGTAAACATTTTTGAGGTGGCTTTTTTTTTGAAATACATAAGTATAAACTATCCTTTGCCGCCTGCAAATCAATCATCTCTTGGTAAATCATTAATATAGCATTGAATGAATGTGGTTTTTTGTGGAGGAACAATGTTTCTTGACATGTTTTTTGGGTAACCTTCCACAGTCTGAAAATGAAAATATAATCAGGAAAATCTATACAAGTGTACAAAGGGCAAACTAATTAGTTCACCCCGATAAGTTACTGCGTTCACCAAATTATATTTCCTATAGAAAAAATGATTCGATTTCTCAGTAACTTTTCGTTCCCTTAATATGCCTATAAAAATAGTAAAAATTCAAAAGATACTTCTCTATATAGTTTTTGATTGACGTTTCGGGGACTATATCTGCCCCCGTTCTCAAAATCTTCTAAATCTCCTTTAATTGTTTGAATAATTTGGTTTTTTTCTTGCAGAGTCTTTTTCGCTTTTTCAACTGATTTTCCTGATTATATTTTTATTTTCAGACTGTGGAAGGTTACCAAAAAACATGTCAAGAAACATTATATATAGCCTTTCAGTAGTACATATTCCAAATATCCACTTGGCTAAACATATTTTAGGGTGCATTTTGAATTTTTATCTAAAAGCATATCATTCTTAAGTTTTTCATTTGTGTTGTGTTCGACCATTTTCTGTTAAATTGAATTCCCATTGCAATTCCAAGTCTTCAGCCATTCGATTTGGTTGAAAATTCGAAGGAATTTTGAATCACCCTGACGTCACTGATCATTTGGCCGCCAGATAAAACGGCTGCCAGAAAAAGGCCGCTAACTTCACACTGATCTGCTAAATAGGGCTTTTTGAATTAATGCAAAGTTGAATATAATCTAAATTTGTAATTCAGAATTTTTAATGACTCTGTTATTGAATTACAATGAAACGAGAAGCACAATTCCTCAATTACTTCTTATTAACTTTGAGATATCACTAAAAAATGATATGAAGTTCCTTTTTTTTAAATAATCATTTTCATTTCAAATATATATTATCCATAGGGATAAGGGATTAATCATGTTTTGGATACAATCCGCCAAAGGAAACTGTCGTTTTGTCCAATTAAATATTCAATGTCAAATTTCAGCAAAAAGTTGTAATTAATATTAAAATACATTTTTACAGGTTTTCTGAAAAACTCCAAAAATTATCTATAATATATAATGATAAAATATGATATTAAAATGCATTGGAAATGAAATGGAAGCCCTCCTGTTGAATTGCAAGAGGTTCGGGCTCTCTACAGATTTTCCCAACATTTTAAATATGATCTTGGGTAAAAGTAATTCAAAATAAATAAATTCTGATACAAATCACATTGAAATATTTATTTCAGTTGTATTATATATGTAATAGATTAAGATTATTTATGTTTCTTGGGTTCAATAAAAAATTATTATTATTTTACATCTCATTATATTGATTTTTCCCAAAAATATATGTCCAAAGGTTGGGTTTTTTTTTCAGACGTAGCTCATTTTTCGAATAGAAAGCTTTGCCACATCTCTGTCTCTCTCTAGCATAGCCTGCACAGCTTCTGAGCAAAATCATTCATTCTGACTGAATAACAACCCATCAACATTTTGAAAAGGTCTTTGTGGAATTCTTCACATGACGTGAAGTATTGCCTTGAGTGTTCAAGAATTTGGTTTGGTTTGCTCATGCCAGCCTTTTCTGAAACTGGTTCTGGAATCCAATGGTTGTCTTGGAGTGGCTCCGAACTGGAAATATTAATAATAAAACACTATTTAAATAGGTTCAATAAAATATAAGTAGTGTGTGTTGTTTGGGAATAAAGAGAAAAATGGTTTGAAAAATCGTCAATAAATATTTTTGGTGAAAAATATGTTGTCTATACCTATATTTAATATGTGTCATTATCATTTTTAGTTTGGGAATTAAATTGAATGCCCGAAAATCAATTGATTACAAAGGCGGTGCCATGAAAATAATTTTTTAAGATGAAAAAAGAAACCAAACATTCTCCAAACCCTTGTGATCAGAGGAAACCAATTGTTTATTTATTTTTTTCATTAAGACTTCGCTCTTTCATATATTTTTTTCACTTTTATCCTTGTATCATGTTGCTCGCTAGATTTTCCAACTTACGAACGGTCACTTAAATTCAACTCTCTCAAACTACTAAGGAATATAATTTAAAATTTCTGAGAAAGTGCTATGAATGCTAATTTATTATTTTCCACTTGGAAATAATGGTGACACGCAGTCGTGGATAGTCATAAAGTAAATTTTCCTCCTACAATCAATGAATCTTGTTTATTTAGTATATCTCTTGAAAGGGTATTGTGAAATTTTGATAATTAATTGAGGAATTTATAAGCATTATTACATGAAATGTTGATCTATTCAGCAATTGCAAATGATAATATTTTTTGGTTTAATACATTGAACTGTGAGAATTTTTCTTTTGAACTTCAATGAGTGCATATATTTCCCAACAACGGATAACTCAACTGTTCATTTTGAATATCAATTTCGTTTTCAGACTTTAATAGAATATAATCAATATGGGTTGCTTTTTTGGGGCTAATATTTCGATCATTTTTCACACGGTATTTTCGTACCTTTAAGTTATGTTTGTATTCATAACCTCCATAAGTTGGAAGACACATCGTATTGGTGTCCAGAATCCTATGACTTTGAACGTTAAATTTGAGTTAAAAAATACCTTTATTGACATAGGAAAGGTCATCGTATCTCCTGAAGTAATTGGGAGCACAAAGTTTGTGCTCAGTGAGAGATTGTGCAAGTAGGTAACCCAAAATTGTGAAAATCGTTGGAGACTATAAATTTACCCAAAAATCAAACTATATATCACAACCGAAACTTTTAGGACCAGGCTTCGATTTGAACTCCAGAACAGTACTTCGAAAATGGAATATATTATGCGTCAACACATTCTAAGCTCTGAGTGTTAATTCATTTGAAGTGCAAACAAAATCCTTAGAATTTATGCTTGGTTTATGCAACGTTCCCAAGAACTAAGCGAACTAATAACTAAGGATTCAACACTAGCAAATCAATGAGCGCGTTTATGGAACCCCTAGAACAAGAACTAAGAACCATGACTAGAAAGTTGCTCAACTTTTAACTAAGAACTTTGGTTCTTACTTGAAAGTTGGGCAACTTTCTAGTCATGGTTCTTGTACTAGGGGTTCCATAAACGCGCTCATTGATTTGCTAGTGTTGAATCCTTAGTTATTAGTTCTTGGGAACGTTGCATAAACCAAGGGTTTAAAATATCGGAGAAAAAGTCCCACTTATTGATTCCATAAACTTTTAAAATGTGTTATATTAGCAATTTCACTCACCTGCATTGGTTCGGCAAAAAATCGACATCCTGTGACTGACCACACAACATACAAACACGATCCATTTCAATGAATACAAAACATTGGTAATTATAACTGAGTTTTGCAGAAATAACAATTCACAAATCATAACCTCAATCGGATTGAAAAGCATTCAAATTTTCCAATTGGTTGGAAGTTTCATAAGTTATATGTCCGTATTCCGCATCAGTGTGCAGGTTGCCTAAGGTTGGCGAATGCATTTTGTAATGGCCAAACAGATCCAATTCGTTGAACTATGTCAATTTTTCATCATCTATTGAGAAAAATTTGAAGTAGGACGCGGGAATCTCTACTAAAAAGTCTAAACAAAATCGAATCAGTACATACACCAGGGTTTCTAGGCATCTTATATGGGACCAAGCCTCTGATATAAAAAGTGTATTTATTTTACAAAAACGAACAATTCGGTGTATTTTCGGACTGTCCTTCAGAACCTCCTGCAAAGATACTTTTTTTACTTATTGTATCCTCCCAGTATCATCCATATACATGTTATATCAGAATGCTGAATGGTCCCATTGTCCCAAGATTGCACAATATTGCATCAGCTTCTACGCAGTTCCACAGGAAACCAGTCAACACATTTCAAGGTGTCCTAGATGAACGACGCCATGCACCGTCAGCACTCCATAGTTTATAAAGGAAGATCCCAGACTCCAGGAGATCATTCGATCATTCGCAATTCACCTTCGAATCCGATACATAGCCACAGTCATTGTATTGTATTAATATTCATCCCAGTTATTCATACCGCGGATTATTTGTAATTCAATAAAAATAAAGTTCTTTTTTTTAAAGAATTATAAGTGAAAAACCCCATAACATACATAACGAAACTAATGACATTCATTTATATCAACAAAAACAATTTTTATCAACATTGTGATACTCACGACCACAATACTAGAAATGAAAATAATATATCAATAAACATGGCAAAACACTCTTAAAAAAAACACATATTACCGCAGGTAGTCGCTTCTTCAACAAACTTCCTTCTCTCATAAAGAGCTCGAAATGGTTTTCAAAGGCTGGCTTGAAAACGTGCAATGAAAGAATGCCAAAATGGTATAGTTGTGTAAAGTTTAACCATTTTCAATTGCAGGAACTGTTTCTATAGGGAGCAAATCAAAAACTCACTTCGAGTGAACATGCGAAGAAACGGAACGAAAAATAATGTGTACTACTCGTAAACATTCTCCGTCGGCGAACGGCAGATCAAAAGAGCCGATAGTCAACGTGGGTTTGAGTGACCGCAAGCCAATGATAATTCTTGTAGGTGTGTCTCAAAGAGAGTAAACGTTATCTGAATAGGAGGTACTAATAAGCTCCAGCCAATCAGCATCTTGTAGCATTAACCTGTCATAGTGACGTACATGGACATGAGTACAGGTTGCCCACGTAACATACAGAGTGGTCCAATATACATTCAAGAGCCTGTAACTCTCAGATACCAGAGTGCGGAGAGCGCTAGTCTGTCACTGTCCAGAGAGAATGGTGGCCATGACATGACCATATCCCAAGTAGCACAGAGTCATAAAATTAACATAATGACTTCTTATAACGTCTTAAAGACAACGTATTTGTATGTTTTAAAACCAAAAAGTTAATGTGCGTTTTATAACCTTCAGGCGTTGCTATGACGTCGTATAGTAGATATAACGAGAGTACAATAAAGAATTCTCGAGATGAAGTTGTACTGTGGTATGTATGTAAATAAATTGTATGCGTCGTTAAGTAGAACTTAGGAGCAGTTGCTGTGAGGTTATTATGACAATGAACATATGTGGTTCTAATGAATAGATTTTTGAAACGGTTCTACGACTACATATTGTACTCATGTAATGTAGTTTTATCAACTGATGAACTTTGGTCGTAATGATTACATTATGTATCTATGGTTAGATTATTTTTGTTGGTTATGTTATTTTTGATGGATAGGTATATTGTGTCATGTACGTAGAATATTCAGTTCAGTATGAATGATTAAAATGCCAAAACAAAAATCCAATCTGCATTACAAGAGAACTGGAGCGTATATAAAAATATAAAGAGGAAGGATGAGTGCCTACCCCAAAATTAACATCTGAAATAATTAATCAGTCTATCGGGACACTGCAAAAAAATTAAGTTCATCCAGTTCCTTCAATTGTTTTCACAACAAGGAAAGACATCAATAATATGTATGTACACTTCGAGTGATGAATAAAAAATATTTAAATATAACTGTTCAACATCAACATAACCTCTATTGTAATTATCAGTTATTTTCAGCGTTTTCCATTAGGCGGAACTAGCGGAATGCTTATGCACTCAGTGTATATATTTTTCTGTTTTGATAGCGTTACTACGTTAGTATAACAAAACTTGCTACTTGTGGTCACAGCGACTACATTACAACTTTTTTATTTAAGATATTGCGATGTCTTTGAGACACTCGTAAACTATTCTATGTAGTACATACCGGAGTAATTACAACTTTTCGACACTAGAAGGACGGCATCCATGTTTTTCGATTGATTGATAACATCATTCTGGTAGCCATATTGGAACAAAAATATTTAAAATAAAAAATATGGGACCCTGGGTGTTATATCAATTTAAAAATCATTGGAGATGTGCTAATCAAGTATCTTTCGTAATATGGTCTACATATTTCAACGATTAATGAGAAAAATTGATGAAATATATTTTTTCTGAAATGAAAATGAATATTTATCTCTCTTTATTTTCGAGGCGCATGAATTTTAAGTGAGTAGAATTGGATTTTGATCGTAAAAATGGATTTGCTTGGTCACTAGAATTTCAGAACAATTCTTAAAGACACATAAATGAGAATTATTTTTATCTCGATAACTATCACGGTCACAGAGTATCATGAAAAAGGAAGGCATATATTTTTTTTAAAATCTTTTGATATGGTATACATATAGTAGTACTATATTAGAAAGATTATGACCTTCATGCATAATGATATAAAGTATTGGCAACTTTATAACGTCATGTGACGTCGCAAGAGTGTGCCTTTTTGTCGTATTGGCATACAAAGCGACGTCTTAGCATATTACAAGACATAAGTCATGGACTTTTGCGAAAGGTCTAGTAGACGTCTGTACAACCGAATTATGACCTCTGTGTGCTACTTGGGATACGTCACCATGACTCACAAATGATCTTTCATCCCTTTCTATTAGTGTCACCATTGTCTTATGAGGAATAGTCTCTCCTATTCAGATGAATTTTACTCTCTTTGGGTGTGTGTCTATACTTTGAGACTAGCCAGTAGCGTCTCTGGTCTGGGATCGAAATGGGTTTTAAAATATTCTATAGTTGTGATGTGTTTTGTTGGAAAATACTTACTCGTTTATGACTTTTTTTTTTATTTTAACGTATTTTTAAAATATTCGAATATCTAAATAAAACTAGTTATCTCCGCCTCTGCTGCTCAAAGGATTGCGCCTCAAGACTGGGGAACTTGTTTTTTATGCTTTTGCAATTGATAATGGATGAACTATAACTCTCTTCTCAAATTCACAATATATATGTCATATGGGCTTGTTGCTCCACTGCTAAGAAGCACATAATGGTTCTTCTACAAGAATTTTTCTTGTTGCATATCCCAATGTTTGACTTGCTAAAGGATCTAACCGACTTTCACTGACAGATAACTATATCCATGACCTTCCATATCAAGAAGGCACTGCTTTATGGAATAAGCAGAGTAACTTTCTGGAGTTCCATTTTTTTCTGTAGGAATGCAGATCAAACTTTCATCCGTTACAAGGTACTCCTGAATTTCCGAGAACAGTGCATAGCTCAAGAGTTTTTAGCAAAACTTTGCCATTCAATTATTCAAAATATATCCGATGGATTACAACGAAATTCGGCAGGGAGCAACACAACAAAGAAAACCAATTAAGTCTGCAGTTGGAGCTTTTCACCGTTTCCCAGTCTGATGCTACGAATGTTTAATTTTTCTCCTGTGCGTTACCATTCGAGATGGCCGCTCTAGGACGACCCGTGTTTGGTGCAGGACCGCTCAATTGACTGGGGTCAAATAATTCACTAGGTCAATTGACCGGTGAATCAACTGTTGAATTTACCGATCAAATTGTCTTAGTACAGCCCTAAAAATCATTTTTATCAATGTTTTATTTCGAAATAACACCATTCTCCCGAGGCTCGTACCATTGAAGTTCTGGGATGTCCCACAGCTGAGTTGTTTTCTTGTTTTCGCCCATTTCCAGCAAAAATAACCTAGCGCTCAAACTTTCTTTGCATATTCCAATTTCTGACTTGTTGAGGGATCTAACTGACTTTCTCTGAAAGATAACGATATCTACGACTTTTCAAATCAATAAGGCACTGCTATATAGAATAGCAGAGTAACTTTCTGGAGTTCGTTTTTTTTTCGGTAGGAATGCAGATCAAACTTTCATCCGTTACAAGGTAGGTACTCCTGAATTTCCGAAAATAGTGCATATCTCAGAAGTTTTTAGCAAAAATTGTTTAAATTACTTTCCAAACATATGAGCCAGCTTTGACTAAATAATCTGAGGGCAATATGTTCATCTATATCATCGCTAACGATGTACTTGATAACGAAGGATATCTTACGGGCACTGATCAGTTCTAGTTGAAGGGTGAAGTTAACACACTTCGAATTAAGCAGTACACAATAGGACAGACCACTTTTCTTCCTTCTTTGTACAAGGTGGGCTGGTTCCGGAGAACCCCGTGCATGTAGGCCTCTCTACTTCGCCCCATTAGGCGTCCACATGTCCCGAAATTCAGCTGAGAATGCCGACATCTTTGACTAAATTGACCAATTTCTTCAGATGAACCTCTCTGACATCCTCTGGGTTCAGAATGATCTTCTCAAAGTTAGTCTGCCACAATTAAAAATGAAAGTTTGTCGCAATGCGATGAGGATCGTTTTTTTACGAGAGAAAACATACATTTCTGGTTCAGTTTTCATGATTGCATTTCGTAGGAAATCGTAGTATAACCTTCATAATATTTTTTTGAATAATCATCATTGAAAATACTCACCAGACTCTCGAAACCAGCAAACGAAATCGTCAGGTGAAGTATTGCTATAATCATCGCCACTGTACGAAGCTGCATACATTTGACATAAAGAAATAGGGGTGCGTAACTTGGTGTTATGGACAAGTAAATATCTAAAATCAATACAGATATCACAGACACAAAAATAACTAAAATGCTTGGTGAGAGGAATTGGTTGAGTTGATCGAATGCAATTTTATATTGGGAAATGAAATATATATGTTCGTTCAGCCTTTGTCCTATGAAAAATTCCAATGGAGAAATAGTAATTCCATCCATCACGTCCTCATACATTGCTTCAAAAAGATGAATGACTATAACAGTCAATGGCACAAAAACACCGAAAAGAGATAATTCTATAATAGTAGCCGCCAAGAACATCATTATAGTTGTGAAATCAGAATCCAATCCTTTGTGGTAGAATATGAAACTGCAGCAAAACGAGTCTATTATATACAAAAATGAAACGCAATACTTGAAAATGAAACATTTCATACGAATTCTTGTGTAGAAACTCGGAGGAAATAATTTTGTTCCCTCTGAAACTTTTCGCTCCAGACTATAGCACCATAAATTCATAGCAGCCAAGTAGCGTTTACCATTCCCAGAGTTCAAAATGTACAAAAGAACACCAAAAATGCAATCAACTCCAATTGCAATGAGCATTATGCAGTGTATCGTATCTTGGTGGCAAATATTTATCATATGGAGGATGTTCCACAACAATATGGATATTGCGAGTACATTGACACAATAAAATATCCAATCCCAGCTCCTTTTTCTATCAAAATATGGTTTAAGCGAAAAATTTCGGTTTTTGGAATGTTTGCAGAATCCTTCGTATGGAAAAACCCATGGTATGAATGGTTCAGTGAATTTGATGATACACACCAAACATTTCTTTGGTTCATCAACTCTCAACCAACTTTCGAAGTACTCCATCTGTCGTGTTTTGATCACTGAAGCTGTCATATATTCTAATCTCAATATTTTATGTAGATTCACAATATAAACCGTCACTGTCAACTGCTGTTTAATGAATACACCAATATCCATAGATATATAATCATGATTTCCATGAATCATTAGTGGTAATGGTGTCCAAGCTCAATGATGATGATTCCTCGATTTAATATATCACTTCATATCTTTACAATGACGTAATTTACATCCTAATGAGCCAATAATTTGTAACAAATCTATGTTATTGCCATTCAAAGCGGTGATATTCACTTATTCATGAATGGTTTGGTTTCTGGGATGATACAATCTTGTGCATTATTTACACTTATCTGAAGACTCTTTCGCTACCATATACATAGTAGGAACAGTCATTGTCTTGAAGAATTTCATTCGTTTATTTTTCCTACAGTGATTTGTTAGTGTTCTCGCAATTGTCTCACATTCCGGAGGAACTGATTGAGTTTTCTTGTTGTCTTTACCGTACCTTGTATCACACAGAATCTGCGAAAAGTAAGGATACCATCAGAGAGACATGGCGTATAGTAAATGAGTTTCGCGGTCTTCAGTTCTGTGCTGAACAGTCGTAAATTTCAATCAAACTTTCCTTCACGTCAAAAATTATATTTCCAACTTGACTCATCTTTGACATTCATTCACCAACAAAATTCAAATACATTAATCAATAAACATAATAAATTATACGAGTATAAAGATACGACATTTCTCCCCCTTGCTAGGAGAATTAGTTTTCTTCTAGCTCCAATAAACAAAGTTTTGTGACTGATCGTCGATATTCTCCCGTAGACGTCTTGACATCCACGACTCGAATTTTTTGGTCCGGTCCAGGATAAACATTAGTTATTCTTCCCAATTTCCATTGATATCTAGTGGCAGTGTCATCAACCAAAACGACAACATCATCCAGTAGAATTGGTTTCCGATCTCTGGTCCATTTGTTTCTTCGGGTGAGTGTCGGTAAATATTCTTTCACCCAACGTCTCCAAAAAGAATCTAAAAGTTGTCTTGATAACTTCCATCCTCTTCTTAGGCAAATTTCATCCGGATTTACAGGAAATCGGGGGCCTTCTCCATTCGATGAACCAAGCAGAAAATGATTTGGCGTAAGTGCTTCGAGATCATTGGGATCATTCGATAATCTTGTCAGAGGTCTGGAATTAACTAAGAGCTTTGCTTCTGCAAATAGAGTCTGCAGAACTTCTTCCTTCAGGGGTTGCTGATGGAGAACATTACCAATGACTCTTTTCACAGATCCTATGAGCCTTTCCCAAGCCCCGCCCATATGTGCCGAGGCAGGAGGAATAAACCTGAATTCTATATTCTTAGAAGACATAGAATCTTCGATGGATGATGTATCCAGATCATGAATCATATTCCGTAATTCTTTGGACGCTCCTCGAAAGTTCGTTCCATTATCACAATAAATTGTATCTGGTTTTCCTCTTCTAGCCGACATTCTCATGATAGCCATGATCGCAGAATCCGTATTCAGTGTGTTAGAAATTTCCAGATGAATGGCTCTCACAGCTAAGCATGTGAACAATACCCCCCACCTCTTCTCATGTCTTCTTCCGATTTTTACCAGAATAGGTCCAAAGAAATCCATACCTGTGTTCACGAAAGGCCGAACTTCTTATTTCTGGTAATTGGCCCATGATTGGGGGTGTAGGCTTGCTCCGTTCTTTTTTGCATTTATTGCATTGGCTAAACACCGACTTGACAGCTGCTCGTCCATTGATGATCCAGAATTTTTGTCTCAATCCATTCAGTGTCGTTTCTATTCCTTTATGACGAAATAATTCATGGAAATGTCGAATGAGCAGTTTGGTGTGAGGATGCTTCGGGGATAGAATTATCGGCTGTTTAGTGTTTTCGTCCAAATTTGGGGACAAGTTTGTCCTACCTCCCAAAGTTAAATATCATTTTTTATCTCTGGAGAAAGTGAACAAACTTTGCTTTCTTTTCTCAGCTCCTTTCCTTTTTCCATTTGACGAATTTCTTCAGCAAAACATTCGTATTGTGACTGTTTTATCCAAATAATTTCAGCCTCCTTCAACTCTTCCACTTTTAACTGCCCTTTTATTCTGTCATTCTCATTTTTCGTTTCCAAATTGTTGATCTCAAACACCAACCAGTTGTCCTTATTAATCTCAACCATTTCGAAAACTTCTTTATATCTGGTAAGACATTTTCATTTTCCTTGACCACCAGGCATACCTCGCATGACATTTATTCTTTTTTCATTTCAGAGTCACAATTATAATCATTGCTTATTATTTCTTTGGGCCAATATTCTTCTGTTGATTTCAAAAATTCAGGTCCATTGAACCATTTTTTCGAGATCACCATTCCTTGGGTACCTTCACCAGATGATATGTTCTTATAGCATTTCATTTCATTTCTCGTGGCTTCATCTGCTGGGTTGACTTTAGAAGGAACCCATCTCCAATCTTCGCATCTTGTTCGTTCTTGAATCTCCCCGATTCTATGAGCAACAAACTGTTTATATTTTCTACCATCACCTCTTTTCCATCCAAGAACGCATCGTGAATCGGTCCAAAAATAGGTCTGATCGATGGTTATTTCGAATTCTTGTTTAATAGATTCTGCAATTCTACTTGCCATCACAGCACCTTGTAACTCCAATCTTGGGATCGATAGAGGTTTCAGCGGGGACACTCTCGTTCTTGCTGTGATGAAAGACACATCAATTTCGGTTAATCAGATCACACGGAGATACGATACAGCCGCAAATGCTTTCTCACTGCTGTCTGAGAATGTATGTATCTCAATTCTCCTAGCAGTTGGAATTTTCAAACTGTAACACCTTGGAATTTCCAGATCGGTTAGTTTTGGCAAGTTTTCTAACCACATCCTGTAAGTGTTTCTCAAACTTTCAGGAAGCTCTGCATCCCAGTCGATTCGCGATCTCCAAATATCTTGCATGAGTATTTTACCCTTTATGGTGAAGCATGCTATGAACCCTAAAGGATCAAATAAAGACATCACGGATCTCAAGACACCTCTCTTTGTTGGCGGTTCTGCTCTCAGTTTTTCAAGGTTGCTGAGGCGAAATGAAAAGTTATCCTCTTGAATATTCCACCATAGTCCTAGTACACGGTGGAGGGGGTTCTCATCTATGTACATAAAACTTTTCAATAATTGCCTTTTGGATCTCGGGTTTGTGCGAGAATTTCTCTGCGTTATAATTCTTCACAAATTGTGCGCAAACTGGCGAGCAAGTAGCTCCAAAAGTCATCACATTCATTTCGTATGTGTCAGGATCGCGAGTATAATCTAGATCTCTCCAAAGAAACCGTTGTGAGGAGCTATCTTGTTCTCGGATCCGAACCTGGTGAAACATTTCTCTCACATCTCCGCAGAATCCAAATCTCCTTTGTCTGAATTTCCATAAAATTACGACCAACGATTGTAAAAGATCAGGTCCAGACAACAACGCATCATTTAGACTGAGACCATTCGACTTGGCCGCAGCATCAAAAAACCAACCTGATTTTATTTGGTTTATTTGGGTTTTTAACTGCAAAATGCGGAAGGTACCAGGTTCGAGGTCCTTCTACTTTCGCTTCTTCTCTGGTGAGTTTTGTCACATAGCCTTTTTCTAGATAAGACATGATTTTCAGGCAATACTCCTTTCCGAATACGTCATCTTTTCGGCACCTCTTCTCGGTACATTTCAATCCCTGTAACGCTCGGTATTTGCTTTCTGGGAGCTGTATGTCTTCCTGGCTCCAAAGAAGACCACTTTCGTAGCAACCCTCTAGTCTTTTGATTGTATTTTTCATTAACTTCATAGCCTTCAAATTATCCGGGCTCATTCGCTTGGGGGTCAATAAAACTCCAAAAGATTCTGTTGTGAATTGTCCTCTCATTAGATTCTGTAAATCATCGTCTTGGTTACTCTTCTCACATACATGTAACACGTGACATTTTCTATTATCTTTTTCATCCTGCCCCAAACTAGGTCCATGTATCGACCATCCTAATAAACATCTAGTTGCCATCAAATAATTTTCTGGTCTACATCGTATTTGTCGTGGCGTTATCAAATGAATGTTGTCCTGTCCAATTATCATGACAGCTCTCTGATTTTCATAATTGGGGATGGGAATTCCTCTCAAATGCGAATATTTTGCAATATCTGAAGTTTTCACCGTTTGTGACGGTAGTGACAGGTTGTCTATTGTCCGAACTCCCCTCAAAAAATAAACTTTACTTTCTTCATCCACTTCGGAAATTTTCATGTCGAATCTGAGAGAATTTACTTGTGAAGTGATTTCGTCATTCGTCCACTGCAAACACAACTGCTCTGGAGACCCAACAAAACTTAGATGTTCAGCGATTTCTGCATCTAATAACGTGATTGTCGATGCCTCATCACAAAGTGCATACATTGTTGTGGATGCTTTTGGACCATGGAGTTTTATGGAAATCATCCGCAATAATGTTTTTCTATCGCTGGCCACTGCACAAAGCATTTCAACCTGGGGTTCTGAGTTACTGGCATTCATGACATTTTCGCTTGCAACAATGCTGGATTGTGCTTTTTCTTTGTGGAGCAGAGGATGGTGGAACAATTTGCATCCCATTATTCCACAGTTCTTTCTATTTCTACATTTAAATTATGGTGATTTCGTTTTAGGCATGAAAAACAAAGTTTTTTCTCAACTACTGTTTTCCACCTGGTATCAATGTCGTCTGCTTTCATCTGCGGACACACATTTTCATGAGAGACTTTTTCACAGTACGAGCACATGAACTTTCCTGAAATCTGGGATTTCTTCTCTTCTGTCGTACTTAGAACCCTTTCGGATTTTTTCAAATAGTTTTGCCTCTCTGCTTCAAACGGTTGTGGTGTACTGACAAAACAGGCGGCACTGGCGTAACTCTCCAACCATTTCGCAAAATCATCCAAATCCACAATCTCATTTTTTCTGGCAACAACCTCTCCCCAGTTCAGTTTCAGGATATCTGGTAACTTATTGAGAACATCCTTCAACAATTGAGGATTTTGAAGATGCCCCGTAGATCCCAGGGCTTTTATAGTAGACACCATATTATTCACCTCATTTGATAGATGAATGAGTTTTTCTAAATTACAATCTTTTATGAAAGGCAAACTCTTATTTTGGAAATTAGGGTTTCGATGATGAATTCAGGTCTACCAAAAAGTGTTTTCATAATTAGATCAACATTTGATGTCAACATCATTCCGGGAACTGTTGATTTCGCAGGTCCTTTCAAACATTTCTGCAGTTTAAGCACGATCTCTTCGTTCGAATATTCACATAGTTTACAAATGTTCGTAAAATGTTTATAAAAGAGAGGCCAATCTTGGGGATTTCCGTCAAAACAAGGAAAATATTTGTCCACAACTTGTCTGGCACTCATTTTCGCTGAAATGGCCTGGGATTGTCCTGAAGTAATGACCTGGGATTGTCCTGGAGTTTTGACTGAGCTTAGAACATCCCTCAGAGTATCACACAGCATTCTGATTTCATTGCTGGAATTTCTATTTTCCTGGGAAACGTCCCATTTCTCGTCTTCTTTGGTCTCAGTTCCTTCTGGAAAATCATTTATCCAATTGGCAACAAGATTATCATTTGTTTTGTCAACAAATTTATCTATTCCAGCAATATTTGAATTTCTTGATGAAATACTGGTTTTTTTAGTGAGTTGGGCTTCATAATCAGCTTTCTGCAACTCCTCCTCCATATCTATCAAACGAAGAGAGTTTTCTAATTCTCTTTGTTTGGACTCGAGTTCAAACTGAACTTGTCTCCGTTTATTTTCTAGCTCTTGTCTTTTCTTTTCATTTTCCAGAATGAGCTTCTTCCTTTGCAAATCAACAGAACTACGTTTTGATACCGATAGTTCTTTGGATTTAATTGATTTGCTCTTTTCCCCACCTGAAGAGGTTTTCTTTGATGGAGATTGACTTCGAATGGGCACAATGTCGTGCGTAGATCCAGCTAATGTTGTGTTTCTGTCTGCCCTGGAAGTACTGGTGCCGTTTCCAAAGTTGTCGGGCCACACAAAGTCTGCTGATAGAGATCTATTCATTCCTGCGAAATTTCGTGTTGGTCTATTCGTCTCCATACTAATGATCACGTCGGGGTCACCAAATGTTCAGTTCTGTGCTGAACAGTCGTAAATTTCAATCAAACTTTCCTTCACGTCAAAAATTATATTTCCAACTTGACTTATCTTTGACTTTCATTCACCAACAAAATTCAAATATAGGGTCATTAATCAATAAACATAATAAATTATACGAGTATAAAGATACGACACGCGGCAAAACTTCCACTCTGACAAAGAATATCACTTTGGATGGCAACACTCTGAATGAATTCTAATGCTCCATAGCTGACCAACTATCAAAAAATATAGATAAAGCACCAGATCCATTATCGTTTATGAACAACATAAATATTTCTGAAACATTTGTTTTATATGAGACTAATTTAATAAAGCTTACAGACACAATAAAACATATCAAAAATAAAACTTCTTGTGGCATCGATAACATCTCGATAAGAATTTTTGAGAATATGCCAATTATTGCTCTGGAGTTACTAGTCCAACTTATTAATGACTCGTTTGCCAAATCCATCAAACTTTCGACCCCTCTCGCTCATTTCAACCCTTGGTAAAATCATAGAGAAGTTGGTTAAAATTAGGTTGATGAATTTTATATCCGACCACAAAATCTTAAACCCTCAGCAATTTGGCTTTCAGTACAAAAAGAGTACAGGGGATGCCATCTTCCATCTCTGAGTTGAACTTGAAGAAGGTGTGTGCGGCAGTTTTCTGTGACTTATCGAAAGCTTTCGATTGTGTGAACCACGAAATACTGCTGCGCAAACTTCAGCACTATGGTATCAGAAATCAAAGTATCAACTGGATCCAATCATATCTAAGTCAACGAACCCAAGTTGTCAGAACTGACACACTATCAGACATTGGCTTTGTCAGACACGGTGTGCCCCAAGGCTCGGTACTAGGGCCAGTACTGTTTTTGTTATATTTCAACGACCTGGCATATATCAAATCTAATGGAATGTTTTCAATCTTTGCGGATGATACAACCATTATGTGGCATGATATCAATGAAACAAATCTTCACAACAAAATAGCTCAAGATATTGCCAGTGTGAGAGAGTGGTGCAACTCCAATCTGTTATCCCTCAATATAGACAAAACCAATCTCATATCATTTAATTGCAACTCATCAGACATTCCGTTGGGTAATAATATTATATCAAATAAAAAAAAATCCTCGGAATCAATTTGAACAGCAACCTCAATTTCAATAACCATATCAAATTACTGAACAGAAAACTAGCTTCGGGATGTTATGCTTTACGAATGGTGTCGAATGAATTAGGTATTGTTACCGCCAAAATTGTGTACCACGCTGAAATTGAATCGCATCTAAGGTATGGCATATCATTCTGGGGCACCTGCAACCAACAGCACTTCAATACAGTATTCATTCTTCAAAAGCGCGCCATTAAATATATGTGCAAAGTTGGGCCTAGAGTGTCTTGTAAACCCTTGTTCAAGGAGCAAAAATTACTTACACTCTCCTCTTTATACATACTAGAAACTGTGTGCCTGGTACATAAGAACAAATCATCCTACGATGTTGTTGTTGGATCCACCCGCCAAAATGACAAATTAAGACTGTCCATTCCATCATCAAATTTGATTAAAAAATCGCTGATCTATAATGCAGCTGAAATATATAATCATCTTCCGACTAATTTTAAAGATATCCAATCAATTGATCAGTTCAGAAAGTCTGTAAAGCAAGTTCTCAATCACCAGGTATTTTATAGTGTTCAAGAATACTTTGATAAAGATATGGATGGCATACTGTTATGAAATCATTTCTTTTTTAACCATTGTAATGTCCACTGCTAATAGTCACTACGAATTACAAAAACAGTGTAACGACTATGGGTTCAAACTATCTTATTAATTTATATACTTTATTTATTTACTCCTTTAATGTTCTGTTAACTTATGACTATTCGTTCATCTAGGATGTATATATGTTTGTGTGTATTTATTTATATTTATTTGAGTTTTTATCTTTCTTTTTTAACATACAATGCTTTTTTGATATTCCTGTGTTGATTCTCCTGAATTTTCTGTGTTGTTTCTAAACTTATTTATTATTGCTTTGTCCACGAGATTTCATCTTTTGACATTAAAGTATATTTTGATTTGATTGATTTGACCACAACCTAGGTATTTGAAATGGATACCTGTAGTATTGTGCTATAGGCACATATTTCGATTCTCATGATATCTTCGATGTATACAGGGTGATTCAAAAATACTTTGACAAACTTCAGGAGGTGATTCCTCGAAATATTCTAATATGAATTGTCCAAATAAATATATGTCTGGAAACGCTTCGTTTCCAAGATACAGGGTGTTAAAGTTTTATTTTTATTTTAATTTTTTTTAAATAACTTTCGAAATACTGACCTTAATTAAACGAAAATTGGTATTGAGAGGTTTTTTGAGGTGTCGAATTCGAACCTGATGTTATTATTCCTCTTACTCGTAGGGGGCGCCACCTACACGTCTTTTTTTTTTAAGAATAATAACTTTTTTGAGCGTACTTCTACGCTACTTCTAATGCTCATTTAGCCGATATGCATTTCGTTTATGGCTTTGCGGATGGCAATGCGCGCGAAGCAAGACGTATTTACCAGGAGCGATTTCCTAATCGAGTACTGCCTTCAGCTCCAACATTTACCAGACTCCACCATCGTTTGGCAGAAACAGGTAGCTTTAAGAGGTCATCTGATATTATTGGAAGACCACGAGCAGTCCGAACCCCAGAATTGGAAGAAGCTGTTTTGAACGCTCTCGAGGAGAATCCAGAAACAAGTACAAGAATAATTGCTGATGCTCTCAATTCTACTCAGTCCACAGTTTGGAGAATTATCCACGATCAACAATTTTATCCATACCATATTCAGAGGAGACAAGCTCTTTTGCCACGAGACTTTCCCCAACGCATTACTATGTGTCAGTGGTTTTTGTGAAAATTGGCTGGAAATCCCCAATTTTTAAGATATGTACTCATCACGGACGAGGCAAACTTCTTCCGAAATGCTATCACAAACTTTCATAACAACCATGTTTGGGCTCTAGAAAATCCGCACGCAGTTAGTGAAAGACATTATCAGTATCAATTTTCTGTAAATGTATGGGCGGCAATAATTGATAATTATTTGATAGGTCCTTTCTTTCTTCCGTTCCGACTGAATGGCGCAACTTAGATACTTTTTAGAAAATGAATAGTCGGGACTACTTCAGAATGTACCATTAGAAATTCGTATCCGCATGTGGTTCATGCATGATGGGACTCTGGCCCATTTTAGCGTTGTAGCCAGAGAATTCCTTAACACTGTCTATCCAAATCGATGGATCGGTATGGGAGTAGAAGAACCTAACCAGGCGTGGGCACCAAGGTCCCCAGATCTAAACCCGCTAGATTTTTATTTTTGGGGACATTTGAAGTCACTAGTTTATAAAACTCCAGTAGCGAACGAGGAAGATCTATGAAACCGAATAGTAGAAGCCTGTGAAACAATAAGAAACAATTTTTGAGCGGGTACGAGATTCAATGACTTAAAGACTGAATGCCTGTATCTTCGCTGAAGGTGGGCACTTTGAACAATTTATTTGAATACAATTTATTTTCCTTCATTTTATTTTATTCTACATATTCAAAATTTCTTGAAATAAAATGTTGATATTTCTTGCAAATTTTATTAAAACAAATACAGATTCTGCACCCTTGATACAAAAATAACTATTTTAAACGTGCAAAAATAAATAGAATAGGTGGTGCACCCTACAAAAAATCAAAACTACTTACTTAAACGTTAAATTCATTTTCTAAGCATTCTTGTGAAAAATGCAAATTTATGATAATAACTTCAACACGCATCGATTATCAAATAATCGATTGCAATTTTCAAGTCCAAATATCTAGAAAACGGTTGCTTATAGCGACTTGTAACAAGGGTAGCTTTTTTACGTAGATATGATAGAGAAATTGATTTTTTCACTGAAAACAGTGCAGAAGTACGCTCAAAAAAGTTATGAATCTTCAAAAAAGAAAAAGACGTGTAGGTGGCGCCCCCTACGAGTAAGAGCAATAATAACATCAGGTTTGAATTCGACACCTCAAAAAACCTCTCAATACCAATTTTCGTTTAAGTAAGGTCAGTATTTCAAAAGTTATTTAAAAAAAACGAAAATAAAAATAAAACTTTAACACCCTGTATCTTGGAAACGAAGCGTTTCCGGACATATATTTATTCGGACAATTCATATTAGAATATTGTGAGGAATCACTTCCTGAAGTTTGTCAAAGTACTTTTGAATCACCCTGTATATAGGGTGTAATGTGATATTACTTGTACTACTGCTAACTGTTGATGGTACATCGAAAAATAAAAAAGTTTCCGTGATGAGGAAATTAGAAAAAGTTTGTAATGAGCAAGGAAAAAATATTTCCTTGGAAACTTCACAACTTAGATAAGAGTGAGTTTTGTAGGCCCTCTTTTGTTTACCTTGGTTTTGTTGTGGACCAACAAGGTCTAAGATCCTGAGAACCTAAAAAGATCCTGAGAACCTAAAAATACTGCTGAATTCAAACGTTTGATAGGTCTTGTTAGTTGTTATCGTCGGATCAAAACTATTTCTTCTATTTGTTCTCCTATATCTGGTCTTCTTCTTGGTCGGAAAAAAGGGCAACCAATAACTCGGACTTCTGAAGCGGAGAAAGCTTTTACGGAAATTAAATCTCGTTTCACTTAAGCTAGTCCTGATTTTACAAAGCCTTCTGTGAATCAGTGCAATGCTTCTGTACAGGGATAGGTGCCATTCTGTACCAAGAATGTTGTTGTGTTGAACATCCAGTGGCTTATGCAAGTAAGATCATTACTGCTTGTCAGCGGAAATATACAGTCACTGAAAATGAGCTGTTAGCTGTCATTTTTGGAATAGAAAACTTCCGAAGTTATATCGAAGGCACCAAGTTCTCTACTGAAACTGACCATGCCTTCGTTATCTATCTTTATAATATATCTAACCCTTCTGGACGTTTGGCTAGGTGGGCGGTGAAGTTATCTCAGTTTGATTTTACTAGTAAGCACCGAAAAGGTTCCCTAAATATAGTGTCTGAATTTTCTGTTAATGGTGTTTCTATCTTTCAGCCTAATGCATATCTTTTCTCACCATAATATTGTCAGTAATCTTACTGATTGAAAAATTGTTGTACCTTCTGCCAATCGACAGGAAATTTCAAAATCATATCATGACAATGAAACTGCCGCTCATTTAGGAATATCTAAAACCCTTCCTGTTATCTTAGAGCTGTACTACTGGCCAAAAATTCGTAAAGATGTCTATAGGTACCCAAGTAGCACACAGAGGTCATAATTCGGTTGTACAGACGTCAACTAGACCTTTCGCAAAAGTCCATGACTTATGTCTTGTAATATGCTGAGACGTCGCTATGTATGCCAATACGACAAAAAGGCACACTCTTGCGACGTCACATCGACGTTATAAAGTAGTGGTAATGACTTGCCAATATAGACTCATATAAGCCAGTCACAAAAGGGTCGTTCTGTGGTCTTAGTGTAGTAAATATATCATTATGCATGGAGATCATAATCTTTCTAATATAGTATTACAATATGTATACCATATCAAAAGATTTTATATAATATTGATCCATTGTTTCACAAGACTCACTCAGAGATTCGTTTTCTTTTTTGTTCCTAAACTCTACAATATGCTCCCAGCACTTCTGAAAAATATAAACACTCTTTCCAAATTCAATAAAAAATTAAAATTATACCTCGCTGAAAATGCAACTGTGTTTAACAATATCTTTTGAGTTCCTACTACAAAACTGACGCAAATTAATCATATCACACAAAAATACCATGAGAGTATTCATTCAGGATTACCCTCTCTCACTCTTTCCTTTGGTTTACTGCATTTACCTTCTCACTCCAATATATATTATATAATCTATAATATAAGCTTTTGCTCCCCTTCTCCCCGCTACTCATTCATTTTTGTTTGATTCTTCAAACCGCACCTAAATAATTTTTTTATTTTTTATAGTCGTAAGTAAATCCAATTTGAGAGAATTGGCACAATACAAGCATATTCTAGGCTTAGGTGTAATTCTCGATAATTTGATGAATGTAAAATTGCACATAAAATGGTTATTATGTAATTGATTATTTGAATTGAATAAATTTGATTTGATTTTAATATCAATATAATATATAAGTCAGCCTTCCTTTACATGTTCATGATACTATGTGACCGTGATAGTTATCGAGATAAAAATGATTTTCATGTATGTGTCTTTAAGAATTGTTCTGAAACTCTAGTGACCAAGCAAATCCATTTTTACGATCAAAATCCAATTCTACTCACTTAAAATTCATGCGCCTCGAAAATGAAGAGAGATAAATATTTATTTTCATTTCAGAAAAAATATATTTCATCAATGTTTCTCATTAATCGTTGAAATATTAGACCATATTACGAAAGATACTTGATAAGCAGATCTCCAATGATTTTTAAATTGATATAACACCCAGGGTCCCATATTTTTTATTTTAAATATTTTTGTTCCAATATGGCTACCAGAATGATGTTATCAATCAATCGAAAAACATGGATGCCGTCCTTCTAGTGTTGAAAAGTTGTAATTACTCCGGTATGTAGTATCATAGAATAGTTTACGAGTGTCTCAAAGACGTCGCAATTATTCCGGTATTCCGGTATCATAGAATAGTTTACGAGTGTCTCAAAGACATTGCAATATCTTACATAAAAAAGTTGTAACGTAGTCGCTGTGATCACAAGTAGCAAGTTTTGTTGTACTAACGTCGTAACGCTATCAAAACAGAAAAATATATACACTGAGTGCATAAACATTCCGCTAGTTCCGCCTAATGGAAAACGCTAAAAATAACTGACATTTACAATAGAGGTTATGTTGATGTTGAACAGTTATATTTAAATATTTTTTATTTATCACTCGAAGTTCACATACATATTATTTATGTCTTTCCTTGTTGTGAAAACAATTGAAGGAACTGGATGAACTCCATTTTTGTGTTTGTGTCCCGATAGACTGATTAATTATTTCAGATATTAATTTTGGGGTAGGCATGGCACTCATCATCCTTCCTCTTTATATTTTTCTATACGCTCCAGTTCTCTTGTAAGGCAGATTGGATTTTTCTTTTGGCATTTTAATCATTCATACGGAATTGAATATTCTACATACATAACATAATATACCTATCCAACAAAAATAACATAACCAACAAAAATAATCTAACCATAGATACATAATGTAATCATTACGACCAAAGTTCATCAGTTGATAAAACTATATTACATGAGTACAATATGTAGTCGTAGAAACGTTTCAAAAATCTATTCATTAGAACCACACATGTTCATTGTCATAATAACCTCACAGCAACTGCTCTTAAGTTCTACTTAACGACACATACAATCTATTTACCTACAAACCACAGTACAACTTCATCTCGAGAATTCTTTATTGTACCCTCGTTATATCTACTACACGACGTCATAGCAACGCCTGAAGGTTATAAAACGCACATTAACTTTTTGGTTTTGAAACAAACAAATACGTGATCTTTAAGACGGTATGAGAAGTCATTATGTTAATTCTATGACTCTGTGCTACTTGGGTATGTTAAAAAAGTTCAAATTTACCTCGAACTGGTCATATGGGATCTTATAAAAACGTAAATTTTCCTTTTCAATATGTCTCCATAGATTTGTAAGGTTATGTTAGGTTAGGTTTGGTTTTCATATAGGGTAAATCGAAGAAGCGATCTGAATTTGAGAAAAATAGTTGATTTTTATTTAGGGTAAATCGAAAAAACCACCCGAATTTAAGAAAGTAGTTGTTTTTTTCACAGGTTAAATCGAAGAAGAAATAAAATGTTGTTTTGTGATTTTTGGTTGTTTTCTTTTAAATTTTTGAAAAATGTATTGATGATAAAAAATGTTGAGAAATATATTGATATTTTTGATGAGATTTAGAAAAAGACAAATACGATTGATTTGATTAGAGTTGAAAGAATAATAAGGAAAATGAAAGGGTTATTGGAAAGCTTGTAAGGCAATAATGATAGGAATTGAAAAAATTTAGTTAACAGTTGTGTTGAATGCAACTACACAGAAATAGTTGAATAATTGAAATTGATATTTTTGCAGGGATATATTTTGTTTCCAGTATTTTGCAATTTCGGGAACCAGTTAAAAATGTGAATATTATATTTTATGAAACTAATTTCAAGATTTTATTTAAATTAGGTTTAGGAAAGTTATTTTTACTGCAGGATTTTGATATTTATGGGAGACTTTGGAGGTTACACGCATATTAGAGATCAAATATTTTTATTTAAGAATTTAGTCTTTTAATCCCAGGATTAAGATAATTATTTGTTTTCGGGTTAAGACACTCGTTGGCCCTAAGAAAGAGGTTTTTGAAATTTTTTGCAGATGAAAAATTGAGGAAATTTTAGGACCAGATTGATAGCAATTTTGTGAGCCGTTAGGAAAGGCAGCAGTTAGTAGTGGGGGCCGTATTGAGGAAAATTATGACTTGATCGTACAACGGAAGCACGAGATAACGGGGTAGGGTTGGTGACATTAGAGAAAAATAGTGTAATTTTATCGGAGTCAATAATAAAGAATTCTATAACCGGTTAAAAAAATAAATGAAGTCACGAACAAGTAGATATGACAACTCACCCACCTATTCTGTATTTTTGGATTACGGGAAGAGAAAGTACAGGGAAATATAACCGATCGGTTAGTGAGTTTATATATATATATATATATATATATATATATATATATATATATATATATATATATATATATATATATGGAATTGCTTGAGATAACATTAGCCAATGACAGTATCTGATGGTAAGAATATTTGTTTTTTTTGTCTATGTTTAATTGGTTAGGGAGAAAAAAATGCATGATGAATGCATATGTCACCCGGTGTCAAATGTTAATGATTTCATGAAACACCAAAAATAACTGGGGGAAAATATTATTCACTTGAGTGTTGCGGCTGGAAATGTCTCATGAGTTGTTTGGGTTAAATTGCTCCCATAAATAACCTTTGTTTTGTAAAATTTATTGTATTACACAGGGCATTTTTGTCACATAAATTATTGTTGTCATTGAATATTGTATATTATTATTGTATTTCTATTTTTCGTGCAATCCTCAAGATGATTAAACTAGATAATTGCAAATAAATATATTATTGCTTTAAAATCAACAGCAGTTCAATTTAATTCAAAATGTCACAGCGTTGCTATGGAAATGATATATTTGAATATTTACAAAATATGTTGGCAGTTCTTGACAAAACGCAAATATGTCTGATACTGATGGTGATATTTTAGTATATTGCACTCCTCCAGAGCTAAAACGTATTTTAAACTCGGCGCTTTCCGTTATAATACCTTATAAATCTAAACGGCAGTACGAAAAATGTTACAGCGTGTTTAAAGATTGGTGTGACAAACGGAATTTCGTATTTTAGAAATGTCAAATTTGGAAGTGACGTTTGGTTTGGCGGCCGTTGCTATGGGTAACCGACGCGAAATTAAATTTCGCGGACTGTGTTGAGAACGCGAAATACTCACTTCGCGGGCGATTGCACGAAAAAAATATTATTTAGTTTCTTATCGAAACTCAAGAAAACTCTGTATTGCCAAATATGACAACCAAATTATTATGAATTATTCAACTATACCAACGTCCAATTTACAAATATTCTGTGCATGTGATTCACCCTTCGCAATAAAAAAAACATAAGGTCTGCACTAGGTTATTTCGTGATTACTATAAGCCTCGCAAACTCACTCCGTAATAATGATTTTCTTCCATATTCGAACATCTTCCCCATCTTCCAGAATTTCCAACGTTATTTCCTGATGCGCTCTATAGTTTCTCCTTCGACCTATTTGACGAAATTTATATTTTTTAACACGCGACTCTAGCCCCGAATACTCACTTGAAACGAAATTTCCATACATATTCACATTTTCCCTCGCGACCAACTCGTATCAATTCTCGCGACGAATCCTCGAAAACTCGAAGAAAAATCTCACGTAGGCCATTATATCAAATGGAAATTATTGGATGACCAGCTTAGTGGCTAACGCCACCAAGACCCGCGTAAAACGCGGTTAGCTCTCTTAGAGCTAACCTAATGGACCCCTCTTCCCAGACAGCACTGGATATTCCATGAATATTCATAGCATATTATTTTTGGGATATTGGAATATTCTTAAATATTCCAGGGATATACATATCTTTTTTGGAATATTCCTAGAATGTGCTGGTGGGGAAAATTTTAGTTATTCCTTGAATATTCCATGAGGAATATTCCCGGAATATCCAGAATATTCCCAGAATATTCCATGAATATTCCAGAAAGAATACTCCTGGAATATCCTCTGGGAATATTCCTAGTATATCCAGAATATACCTACAATATGCCATGAATATTCCAGAAAGGATAATCCTAGAATATTCCATGAACATATTCTATGAATATTCCGAGAATATTCAAAGTAATTCAGGAATATGATAGTAATATTCCCTAAATATCCTGAAGGGTTTCCAGAACAAAATAACCATTCCCCGAAATTTCAGAAATTTAGAAAATAAAGAAAATACAACTGTTTCCCCACATGAGTATCCTCAAATATAAAATTTCGAATGGCACTTTTACATCAATATATGAACTTCTACAATTATGCCTGACAATTCAAGCAATGTATTTGCTTACATTCGCCAAGAAACAAAACTTCATTTCAATAATTATGTAGTAGTGCAATACGTAATTGTTTTCCTAAGAGTATTTGTGGATTGGAATTGCAAGTTCCACTCAGAAAAAAAACCATTTGATTTCTGCAGGCTGCGAACCCCTTCCCTACAATGAAATAAAACAACATGAATTTGAACAGGTCTATTTCTATATAGTTATAATAACAATAACACATATTCTATTAACCTGTTTCTTCTGTCACTACTGGGATATCTCTGAAAAACAAGAATTGCAAGATCGAACTACTGCTATTTCAATCAGAAAAACTTGAATCCATTCTATCACTAATAGTTTCAACTTGATTACTTTGTCCTTTTGCATGCTATGACGGAGTTTGTGTAAACATTGCATTAAGAATATTTTCAGTTTCCTGGTGTACTTCCTTATACCAAGCACTGCTTCTTTTTCTTTTAGGCATATTGTAGAAAACGCCTTGAAAATGAAATTATCAGTAGTAATACCTCTAGTGACTGAATTTTCGCGATAAGTCTGTCGATTTATTTCTAAACAAAACTGAGTTGCTTGAAAACACCACGAGTCCGCAGGACGAGTGGTGTTTTCTTTAAGCAACTTAGTTGAGTTTGGAAATAAAAGACAGACTTATAAGATAAATTCAATCACAAGTGGTATTTTATTAGACTATTTCACGAACAAAATGAAAGGTCAAAAAATCTAAATTCGGCAGAATGAGAGGAAGAAATTTAATAATAATAAATAATTCAAATTTAATATAAGCATGAAATATTTATTTAAACTATAAACGATTTGTTTTAATTATAATTTGTTACCTATAACAATAAATAATTTTTTATGAACACGAACATAATATATTATTCTCGACAATAATTATTATAAATGGTGCAATTGAAAAAAATTTGAATAGTATGACCGTTATTAGGTGGCTACAATGTATTGTTGGTATTATTACTTGATGTACTTGAAGTACTCCTAAAAGTATTCACTATATTCTGATGATGTTCAGCACTAAGATGTAAATACGGTTTCATCGAGTTCGAACTTCCATGTCCAGTAATTTTCATAGCTTGTTGTTCACTAACGCCGGATTGTAGTAACTGACTAACTGCAGTGGCACGATTAGAGTGATTTGTTATTTTTAGTTTTCTAGTGTCTAATCCTATCTTTTCTGCAGATAGTTTTGATATTGTATTAATACCAATAGGGCAATTCTTGTACCAATTATTATTATTATATTTATTCCACTTGCCATTCACTGTCAGAAAAAGTCTGTCATTGGTAATAAGTAATTCCCCTTTTCGATATAAGTTTTCGGTATAATCTCACAGGACACATTTCAGGATATTTCAAATTTTGAGTAAGCCATTTAGTATCTGCACAGTTTTTATCACCACCTTGGCGGGTTTTGGAGAATATCGGGTTATATGCAATTCTGTTTGTTAAACAGCCTTTGTTGTCAGTCTCTCCCTTAAAAAAATGTAACTTGGAAAAAGTTGCTTCGTTACCTCTCCAAGCTAGTTCTACGCAGCTATGTGAAAAAACTTATTTTGGAGTCCCTCTGGCGTGTCTTCGTCCCATTGTAAGCACATATTTCTATATTCATCTGTAGTCATGGCGACAGAACTCATTTTATTTCTTTCGGGTACAGCTTGCAACAATTTTCTCTTGCTATCTCGAGCCGCCCTCGCCTCCTTGAACATTATATTTTTGAAGGGATCAATATGTCTCTGATACTCACAAAAATATTTTTCTTGTACTAATTTCGCAGTAGTGTTCCATATGGTTTTAATAACACTCTCCTTGTAATCACTACCATCAATATTCCGCATATTGAATGCCCAGTCTTTTAGAATGAATGCTAATCTTTCGTTGCAATTTTCTGCATCTAATTTGTAGTTGCGTTCCGCACAGAAAAGATTTTGATTTTTTTGTGTTACTGGGTATATTTACTTCAAAATTTTGGTTTATTACTCCGTTTGAAGTAGCACCGAAGCGATTCATTTTGACGTTTGCAGCTACAATTATTATTTTTGGTCAAACTGTCAAACTTTGCATTGCGATCCGTGTCCATGGTTACGTCGTTGAAAACACCATGCTGATAGACCAATCAGAATTGAAAGACAGCTGGTGTTTTCGCGATAATACAAGCTGTCTCTGGTTTTTGATTGGTCAGATTTTGTGAAAATTCCAAGGTGCGTGGATTAGTCGGTGATATACAAATGAAATTTTTAAGGAATGAAATGAATGGTGTACTTACCACACTGGTGATTATTAAGAATCTTTGTTAAACAATTCCAAACACAGTAGTTTCACATACAAATATGCAATACCAGTAAAAAAAAACAAAAGATGTCAAATGTCAATTTGAAATGCATTCAACTTTACAGCTCTGCCCTCGGGTTAAGCTACGACTACCGGATGAACGACAGACGCTGACGCGCGCGGAATGGTTTTGATTGGTCGTGAAAGTGCATTTCGATATTTTCCGACCAATTATAATTTGGTCAGTACAGTCAAGTATTTTTGTCAGCTTGTCTGAACAAAAACTCTGTTTGCAAATCAAATACATCTATTCGCACTTTTTCTCATACTTTTCCCGTATTTTGAACTCGAAAATGGTTATTGGTGTTCATTCCATATAAATAAGGGAGAATATTCCATAAATATACAATACAGAATATTCAATTTTGATTATTCTATGAATATTCATACATGATTATACCATGAATATTCACACAGGAATATTCTATGAATATTCATACAGGAATATTCTCACGAGAATATTCGTGGTACATTTTCCCGAGAATATTCCTTCCGGAAGGAAATTCTAGGAATATTCCATGTATATTCGGAATATACTCTTCTCTTTTCGGTTTTATATTCTGGTAATTACGAAATCGATCCCATTTTTCGATCCCGTCTTCCCGCCAAGTCACAAAAAACCATATTTGATTGGCCATCGGGGATCGCCACACACAATCGGTGTGTGTGGCGTTCCTTCGACTTTGTGCAGGTGGCTCGTGAGATCGTCAACCGGGCATAAGAGGCTATTTGCTCCAAGTTACAGACATAACATTTTCCGGAAAATCTTGATTACAAAGTTGCAAATATACTTGCTCGTTTTCTTTGATAAATATCTGAGTTGAAATCGACTGAGGTATAAGTTCTTTCCCTATTTATTTTCCTAGAGAACCCTTCAATAAAAAAATAGACATATCTTACCCTGAGACCAATACTAAAATAAATCAATAACACCATACAGGGAGTTACAATTTGCAAACATGACCGAAAACGTGCGAGCGCGTGAAAGCGGCTGAGTAGTGGGAATAGAGCAGCAGATTCATAACTTGCGCGCAGTATTACTATATATACACTTCCCCGCTTCTGCTGCCCTACCGCACTACTCTGCCGCTTTCACACGCTCGCCCGTTTTCGGTCAGGTTTGCAAGTATTTCTCACCTATTTCTCAGCATTTTGTAGTACTATACTTCTAAGTGCAATATATTTTCGAAAATTTAAAATAGGACCCCCTATGACGCATCCAGGATTGCTCCAATAAAGTACATACAAAAAATCAAATTGCAAAAACTAATCATCCGACAGCTCCTGATTTTTCTACACATGAATCAATAACTGCTATGTCGCGGAGAGCCTGCGCTACAACTCTGAAAATGGCGGTGTTATGAAATTTTGGAAAAACTCAGATTTTTTTGTTTTTTCCGGTTTTTCTCCGTTACTAAAAATCCGATCGAGTCGTGCCAGGGCTCATTTTTTTTTCATTTTGATTCTTTATAATTCGGCCATCAAGATTGCTTCATTAGTTTTCATGTTACAAGCGAAAAACGTTTATAACAAATTAAGCAATGATAGTTGCGAGTAGGAAATATGACAGAATATAACTACGGATCGTCTTGTGTATGATGGCACAGTCGGTTTCCTGGTATTATTTTCGTCACAGAATCAGCCATTTTCTGCTCTATTGATTGATCGATTACAGTAGTGCGTAGGCTCAGTTCTCAAAAATAGGACCGTGCATGCCGTGTACGAACCAACATATTATTAATTTACCCATTCATAACTTTTTCTCTGAAGCCAATAAAAATATTTCCAAGATCCGAAATTCATTGTATAACGAGAACATTGCCATTAATTTAAGAAACGCCCAGTGCATTGATATTCTAGAAAAACTTTTATATTTTCAGTTACTCATCACCTAATAAAGTACAATTTGAATAATTACAACAAATTGTTAATTCAAAGGTTTCCTTTTGTTTAAAGATAATAACATTTTGGGCTATCACCAAAATTGGTTTATTTGAATACGTAATTACACGATATTTAAGATAACATGAAAGGTTGTGAAGGCCTAATAATTTATGGCAAATCTGTTCTGAATACATATAATTCCACTATTTAAACTACCTACAAAAAGGTACATCGGTTAGTACGGCATCGTTATCCTTTCAAAGAAAATCGTGAAAATGTCGAAGATCGCATATATATTTTTGGTAATATTCGTCCTTCTTCCAAAACTATTCCAAAGTTTTCCTGTAAAAGATGATGATGACAACAGTCTTGATAGGTTAGCAATACAAATTCCTATTTTGGGAGAGAACGCATTCAGGGAACCTGATCCAGAAGCGGGAAAAAGGCTTGAAAGTTGGAATGAAACGAACTCTCAAAACCCAGAAGAGTATGAAAAATATTTGGAAGGTGATATCCTTATTCCACCTATGTCTAGAAACGGTTTAGTGGGAGAGACATACCGATGGAAAAATGGGGTGATTCCTTACGAGATTTCTGGATTCTTTCCAAATGATGGTTTGAATGTAATCATGAGAGCAATGGATCTTTATAAAAAATACACTTGTGTCAGGTAAGAATATGTTGAAATGCGAATTGAATTGATTTTCCCTTAATTTATTCTCATTATATTATACACGCGTTATTAGCTTCACCTGTATGTATGAATGTAGGTAATGATATCTTTGAAATTAATTTTCACCCATTTCTAAACGTCCGAATTAATTGAAATTTTGCACACGTATTAAAAACCAATGACAATATAATAATTTCTTAGCTATGACCTAGTATTCTCACCAATATCGTCAGAAAAAAATAATTTTCATTTCAAAGATATGGCGAATGCGCAGATTCACCAAAATTTCGAAAAAACTTCCATTCTATGTAAATGAGTAAATCGAAGTTTGACTCCCGTTGTCTCTTTTCAGTTTTCTGTAGCAAATTATGGTTTAAAAAAACAAAAAACACGCTAATGTAGCAATAAGGATTAAAAAGTTAAAAATAATAACAATAGTCATTGCCCAAAAAAAATCCTCTTATGTAAAAAATATAAAATTATGGTTTAAAAAACAAAAAAACACGCTAATGTAGCAATAAGGATTAGAAAGTTAAAAATAATGAGAATAGTCATTGCCCAAAAAAAATCCTCTTATGTAAAAAAGCGTGGGGTGCTCTCCACTTACTTTTCATAATGATATTAAAATAACAGATATCAAGCCCCTCACGCTTTTTTACATAAGAGAAAATTTTTTGGTCAATGACTTTATTCTTATTAATTTAAACTTTTTAGTCCTTATTGCTACATTAGCGTGGTTTTGTAGTTTTTTCAAACTATAATTTTATTTTTCAACAATAAACAGAAACAGAAAAAGTCTGTGGTACACACAATCACATTATCGCATAACGGAAGCTTGTCTACGCGTGATTTCATTTTTCTCATAAAAAATAAGTAAGGCATATCAAATGTATGGGAGGCTAATGTCATCAATTTTCCTATAAAGCAGTGAACGAACTTGAGGAATTTGTTTTTTTTTGTGAAAACGAGTTGTGTACATAAAACGAAACAACTACAGGATGTTTAAAGAAATCGTTTTCTTAAAGAGATGTTATTTTTTGGAAACCGCAAACTTTATTCATAAGTTGGTTTTATATCAATTGAAATTTTTTATCGAGTTCTCTTCCTCAATTACCTCGCTCGAAAGTGAAAAACTCGATGGCGTGGCCAGTCATATTTCACAATTACATTTTTTTGTATTAAATTCACGAATAAATAGAATGGAAACTCCGAACATATTTTCTCGATATTTCTTTGTTTTTTTCTTCTGGCAACACTAGTCATGAAATATTGAAACAAAAGAAAATATTCCAAGAAATAATATTGTTTGACTAGGCCACTTTTAACGACCAGACGAGTACCTTCATGTTTGTGCATGATCGGGTTATTTCTCGCTAACTCAACTTCCTGCATTCTCTGAAATTATAAAAATGTTTGTTGTGAGAAATTAATTGAATATTGTGAAATATATTAACAAAGTATTGGACAAAGCGTTCTTCAGCAAAACGAAAAATCTCTGATTACCAATGAATTGTACAAATCTGTCAAAATCATCGTTATAAACAATATGATTTGAATCTATATAATAAAAGTTAATCCCGATTCTGTAAGCGAAAACGTAAGAAGGGCTGGACCGATTTGGCAATTTTTTTAAAAAATGTTTGTACTAGCCCGAGGATGGTTGATAAGGAAAAAATATTAGGGAAGTTGCCCGGAAACTGGAAAATTCGGGTATATAAGAAATTTGGCGAAGAAAAAGACTATCGAGTCATTTATTACCAAAGAGGAAATAGCTTAGCGGTTACACTGTCGTCTACCAGGAACAAATCCTGGTCGTGGTAATTTATTTTTATTTTATAGAAACAACGGTTGGACCGATTTGGCTAATTGTTTTATGAATGTTCGTAATACTCCAATTAAGGTTTTTAGGGAAAGAAAGTATTTTTAGCAAAGTTATTGGAAATATATGTGTCCTGTAAAGGTTTTCAGGAATATATAATCTAAATATACAGGGTGTCCCACGACGATTAAGACAGGGAATATCTCGGAACTCGAGAGTAGTAGAGAATTGTAATTTTGGGGTTGTAAATTAAAGCAATTGGTGCAGCTGTTTTTGATATTATGTTAACCAATGAGCTTTTTGTTTTCGGTCACGTGACTTAGATTCACAATTATTAATGGGACAACCTGTATATTTTGGCATTTCTATGTTCCTCACGATAAAACGATTCCAACAAACTATCACACTTGTTGTCTAAAACGATTAATTTTAGAACTACAGGTAATTCAATATCCTTGGGCCCACGATTACGACAAACGTCTAAACGAGCAATTGCCAAATTATTTAAGTTTAGGGTCACCCTGTATATTTGGGCAGTCCTATATTTTTTGGGATGAGTAAAACAAGGCAAATTATAATAATCATTCATATTTTATTAACAAATCGTCGTGGGCCCAAGGATATTGAAGTACCTGTAGTTCTTAAATTAATTGTTTTAGACCACAAGTGTGATAGTTTGTTGGAATCGTTTTATCGGGAGGAACATAGAAATGCCAAAATATACAGGTTGTCCCATTAATAATTGTGAATCTAATGTCACGTGACCGAAAACAAAAATCTCATTGGGTAACATAATATCAGAAACAGCTGCACCAATTTCTTTAATTTACAACCCCAAAATTATAATTTTCTACTACTCTCGAGTTCCGAGATAACCGTCATGGGACACCCTGTATAAAAGAATAACTGACTGACATATCAACGCACATCCCAAACTCCAGAGGCTAGGACCGTGAAAATTTGCATGTGGGTTTCTTTGACACTGTAGGAGAGCACTAAAAAAGGATTTTTTGAAATTTGACTCTTAACGTGGTAAAAAAAGGGATGAAAATTTGTATGAAAATCCTTAATTTTACAATCATTAAATCTGACAAATTGTCAAATTAATGTTGGAAGCTAGATGGAATCACATAAAGAAAACCAGGTAAAATACAAATTCTACGCGGGCACTAGCTAGTATATAATAAAAATGAATGTATGTTTGTGTTGATAAGCTCATAACTTGAGAACGGCTGGAGCGGTTTGGCATTTTTTTTCGGAAAAACGGGATAACGAACGGAAAAACGGTATAACAGGGAAACGGGATGAAGGAAAAACGGGATAACAGGGAAATGGAATAACGAGAAAACGGGATAACGTAAAAACGGGATAATAGAGAACGGGATAACGGGCATTTCTTGATAACGGAATAACGGGATAACGAAAAAACGGAATAACTGGAAAATGGGATAACGGGATAACTCGATAACGGAAAAATGGCAGAAAAAAAATGTTAGGGAATATATAAATTTGGAGAAGATAACGTCTGTCGGGTCAGCTAGTATTTGAATGAATATTTTGTTTTAATTAAGTTTTGGGTCTGTACTATTCAACTGTGAGATATATTTATCTAATGATAATTTGGTGCGAATTATCGCACCAATGAATCTGGTAGTGTATATTTCGCTAGTGTCCTCAACAGTTATCAACGAATAACTATTCAAATTTTGGTATAGCTTTTAATTAATTGAGGAATACTCTTCGTTTCGATATCTAAAACAGGAAGGTCGAAAAATGTACATTGAAAAACAATTTGCAAAAATTTCGCTAATTTATCACTAAACTTGTACCTATATATTAGTTCTGTAAGAATCCAGTTTTATATATATATATGGATGGGGGACTTTCTTGGGTGTTGAATTGGTTTTTTATTTTGTAACACCTAGCAACTAATTATTGCCATAAACGTTTCTTCAGTATTTTATTTTATTATTAAAATACTGAAGAAACCCTTGGTCAAGGGCGAAACGTTCATGGCAAAAATTAGTCGCTAGTTGTTACAAAATATATATATATATATATATATATATATATATATAACTATATATATATATATATATATATATAAATATATATATATATATATAAATATATATATATATATATATATATAATATATATATATATATATATATATATATATATAACTGGGAGTATTTCTAAATCTAGAGAAGGTTATGAAAAAGAAAAACGGAAATGAAAAAAATTCGAAAAACGTCCCTACAAATATATTCATTGAGGTATGGGTTCGAATTGTGTACTACAATAAGTTTCCAGAATTCCAGTTATGATAACTGAAATGATGGATACTTCGTTATAAGCAAAGAGGTAAACTAAAGTATTCAAATCTAGAATCCTTTATTGAAATGAATCGAAAAAAACTTCAATTTCTGATATCAAATTACCTTTCATGTTACATTAGTTTCTTATTTTTTCAATTCATCTAACCTCACATGTGAGTCACTTTTCAAGATAAGGAATTCTGACGAGGTTTTTTGTCATGGCCCCACTCTGTGATTAATTATAATGTAAACAAATAATTGAGTAAATGCGAATTTTAACTGACTAATTAGGCGCTTCCGTCCTTGTGCGATACCGGGTCGAGGAATTGCAATTTCCATGCTAATATCTCACCTTTACCTCTACAGTGTGTGCTGATTAATTGAGCATATTCAGTAACAGTTTTTATGTACATTTTTAGAGTTGTTAGAGGTAAGGGTGCGATATTTAGGACGGAAACTTTTAATTACCGTTACGGTTGATATTTACTTTCCACATTGTCAATTCAAGTAGAGTGAGGCCATGACAGAATAATCTCTCAAAATTCATAATCTTGTAAATGACTTGCAGATAATATCGGATAATTGAAAAAAAAAAGTTAATACAAATTGAAAAGTGTATTTTTTTCTTGAATTCATTCGAAATAACTATACGAATTTTTCTGACGGATGTTGGATATAAGTATTGTTTCAATTTTTCAATTGACTTGAGTACTCCAATTGAACACCTTACCCATCATTATTCTCAGAAAATATAATTTTTTGAAGTTCACAATTCGAATCCAATTCTCGATACTATTGGAACGAAGTTCCTTTACGCGGCTTGCAGTGTTGACTGGTAGAAAATGTAACGTAAGGAAAAAGCGTTATGCGTATGTGGGATTTTGAACTCACTACATACAGTGATTTGATATTTGAATTCAAATATACTTTTTTCAGCATGTTAGAAAGCCTCAGTTTTTCAAGTAAGGCAATGAATAATTCAATTGTGTTATTTGGTAGTTGGTAGAGCTTCAATGTGCTCCGCGAATTTCGTGACATTCAGTAGTTTGAAGTGCCGTATAAACCCAAAAGTGTTGAAAGAAGTGAATTATTAACTCCTTCGTTAACAGTGTGCCGAAAGTGATCTAAATGGTATGAATAACATTTTCTCTTCTTTTTTTTCTCTTTTTATCTTTTCTTCTCTCGCTACATGAACAATTATGATGGGTATATGTAACAAGTACATTTCTTCTGTTTGTTCAACTGCTATGTTAATATCTCATACAAACATGATGATTGGATACATTGCTTACTTCTCTCATTTTCTTTCAATTTAAAATTATTCAAAATGTATCCTATTCACTTAAAGCTTTTGTATTTATTTCTAAGTAGTCTTACAATAGTAATCATGTAATATGACTATCTCTAAGAATTTCGATGTAACAGTGATTATCTGTAATCTGTAATTGGATTTATTCTGTTGATTACAAAATAAATAAAATAAAACAAAATAAAACGAGTAAAAATGGTATTTCTAACACAATATCTGGCCATTGGAAAACTGCAGGCCATTGTGACCCTTAATAACCGCCGAGTACGGTAATTTCAACCGTATTGGTTCGCCAGAATGAAAAAGTAAGGTTAGGATTGCAAAATCCGAAAGAGAAAACAATGTCGCTTATAAAAAGTGAAAGGACACAAACAACCACAGCTGAATTGCTGAAAAAGTTCAATAAATGACTCCCCAATGGAAGAATCCAGCGATGGAGGTGCAGATCGCAACAAAAGCGTGGATAAATTGAAAACAAAACGCCACAATGGATCACAGTGACAAAAACCGTGAAAAAGACATTATTTCCACCAAACCAAACCACCGAAACTTATAAAAACAGTGTGTTGGCAAAACTTACATCGGAAAACAGCGAAATCGCCAGCTGTTCGATACTAGAAGCCGAGGAACTCCGAAAAAGATGCGATTATTTTTTCCCAATTAAAGCCAAAAAACTCAATGATTACATTTCTAAACATAATGAAAGTGTAAAAAAGAGTAATAATAAACCTAATAAAGACACTGGAGAGCCAGGCACCGGGTCTGAGGCCGAAAAGACCGCCCGAGCCGAGGTTAGCGCAGAGTATGAAACAACTAAAAAAAGTTCAAAAACACTAAGTGAAACGGAAAACGAAAAGAAAGGGGTGAGTGTAACCCATCAAAATGTGGGGAATGGAAAGGGGGTTAGGAAAAGACACTAAAAAACCTCTGTCCAGAAGAAACATTTTGTTCACCACACTTTCCAAAAAAAACCAAATTTTAAAAAAAAAAAAAGGAAAAGGGGAGGTATAGAGGATGGCAAAAGGACAGCAGAAAATCCATTTTCGACAGAAAATCTGTGTTCTCCACACTTTCAAAGAGACGAATAGTATTATCAGGAATAAAATATTGTACTGTAGCGGAGGAGTTTGGAAAAAGGATATAGGGGTATAGTATTGCTTGGTATTACGTGACGATTTCTACCAGTCAACACCTACCGCAAGCCACGTAAAGGAACTTGGTTCCTGACGGGGATCCCCCGATCGCACACCTTTTATTGAATATTTTTGTATGTGAAAGTTTTTTTTGGGGTATTTTCATTTATTTGTTTTTCTCTACAACTTGCTTCCTTTCTCTGGACTTTAGAATCACTTGAAACTATCGAGAACTATGCAAT
Organism: Gonioctena quinquepunctata; assembly: GCA_018342105.1. Classification (NCBI taxonomy): domain Eukaryota; kingdom Metazoa; phylum Arthropoda; class Insecta; order Coleoptera; family Chrysomelidae; genus Gonioctena; species Gonioctena quinquepunctata. Next base: position 73,543 of record JAFIRS010002085.1, on the reverse strand, counting down.
AATTTCATAACTGAGATAGCTGGTGATAACATAATGTGAATGGTGGTATTGGAACTCAAATGGTCCGATTTCACGAGGTTATGGCAAAATATCATTTTCCATACTCTGATGCTGTCCAATTAACTCGAAGTCGAATGATCTCTCCGTGCGGTTCATTTCAATTAAAAAGCCGGGATCCAACGGCGCGTGAAGTGGCAATCCTGGATCGAGGGTTGAGTGTCAAAATTGGCGCAACGAAATGTGTCGGGTCGTTCCCACGGCATATGTAGGATCGCGGTTTCAGACGTGGACACGCAGCGGTTGTAGTCTGTTGTACGCCGGCAGTGTTGGCGGTAAAAATTTAATTAATTTATTCTCATTTGCTCTTCAATTCGCTTCCAGGCATCATGAATTAAATTCCTGTTTTTATGGTTTGGATCCCGTGGGTTCCAAATAATCGGCTCGGCTTCATAGAGGGATACAAATTCTAACATCACTCCGTTCGACCACTCCATGGTGAAAGTTACCACGGCACTGACACACAGTGGTTTCAAATCTCAAATGGCTGGCCAAATATAGAAGGTATTGTTGCATCGCTACGAAATTTGAGAGTCTGGGGTTTTTGAAGTCGCTGAACACGAATATCTAGTCAAATTTTTCATAAACAAGATGGCGGCCTAAAAATGGCGGCCATTTCTTCCAAATTCGAATTAATCGCTACGAAATTCAGTACTCGGAGATTTTCGAGATCGATGAACCCAAATTGAAGTCAAGTTTTTCAAAAACAAGATGGCGGCCTAAAAATGGCGGACCATTTCCTCCAAATTTGAATCACTTGCTACGAAATTTGGTACAAAGATCGCGGCCTGAAAATAGCGGACAATTTCTTCCAAATTCTAATCAATCGCTACGAAATTCAGTACTCGGAGGTTTTTGAGATCGATGAACACGAATCTGAAGTCAAGTTTTCCAAAAACAAGATGGCGGCCTAGAAATGGCGGACCATTTCCTCCAAATTTGAGTCATTCGCTACGAAATTTAGTACCACGAACGCGGCCTGAAAATGGCGGACCATTTCTTCCAAATTCTAATCAATCGCTACGAAATTCAGTACTCGGAGATTTTTGAGATCGATGAACACAAATCTGCAGTCAAGTTTTCCAAAAACAAGATGGCGGTCTGAGAATGGCGGACCATTCCCTCCAAATTTGAATCATTCACTGCGAAATTTGGTACTCGGAGGTTTTAAGGTCGCTGAACACGATTTTCTTTTGATAGAACGGAAGAATATATCAATACATACATGTATTTGGGCTATAGTAGATTGGGAAAGCATGTGAATACAAATACTCTTTGAATATAAATACCAGTTTATTGAAAATTACATTGAATATTACTTTTGTGTAAAAAAAATACAAAAAGACACTTTGACTTATAGAGTCCAATTGCTGTCCGAATCCTATCATTATTGTTTTGTTTTTCATCCGTGGATAACGTGTAAGGGCTATGGACATTTTTGGACAATGCGACCTCTATGTCTTTGTACACTTCATTCGCATTATAATGCAAATGATTTTCCAATTAATCGAACAACTTCTGTCGCGTGAAACCAACTGCAACCACTTCACTGCTTTTTCGAGAGCCTGAAAAAATCAATTCAACAGTGAGACAATAATACATAATTAACAAAATAATACTACTTATTATACTCAATGCAATAAAACTTAATGCTCGTACCGATTCTCGCCAAATTCAATTCCAAATATCCATGGTAGATACTCAATGTATCCAAAAAAATATAACCCAATATCTCAAATTTTTCAAAAGTTAAAATGTGCACAGACCTTTTTTGAAAATTAAAAAATTTCAAATGATTTGAACCCCTGAAGCGAATCTCGCCAAACTTAATAGCAACTATCCTTGTCTCCTAGCGTATTTCTGTAAAAAAATGTAGCCCGATATCTCGAAATTTGCGAATGTTAGGGCAACCACAGACATTTTTCTATAATTAAAAAATTTCAATAAATTTTAACACCCTAAGCGATTCTTGCCAAATTGAATACCAACCATTGAAATTTGCGAATGTTGGAGCGATCACAGACATTTTTCGAAAATTTAAAAACTTTAGAAAATCTTAACCCCTTAGGCGATTTTAGCCTAATTCAATCAAAACCATATTTATCCCCTAGCCTATTTGTATAAAAAAATTAGCCCGATATCTTAATATTCCCGGAAGTTAGAGCGACCAGAAACGATTTTTGAAATTTTTTTTTTTAATTCAAACCCTGGTAGCGATTTTTTTCAAATTCAATACCAACCGTCCTTCTCCCCTAGCCTATTTGTATAAAAAAAATAGCCCGATATAACAAAATTTGGGAAAGTTAGAGCGTGCATACATCCGGAATTTTTTTCTAAATGTGATTTCTCGAAGAAACAAAATTTACCGTAACCAAAGGGGCAGTTTGGAGCAGTTGATTTTTGGTGGTGTATTACTCAAGAGTATGAAGAATAAAGTGACATTTGATTGGTCGCTGAATTATGTTGAATTATTAACTTTTACTCAATGTAAACATAACTTTTTTTCGCCGCGGGCACGAGAATTTACAGTAGATGTTTACATTTTTTGTTGCTCGGTGTGTGGTTTATATGAAAAATCCCAATGATACAATAAATGTACCCACTTCCAGGAAGAGATTCCATTTTGAAAAATTCAAATTGCTCAATTCTACTATAAGTTATTTCACTTCAAACACAACGTAATTTTTAGACCGTACCGCACGACCGATGCTACCTGCTCGAGCGTTCTGGCCAGAATGGTATCCCAACGGCTATGTATAGCACCTGCCACTTCCCGACCCTGGAAGGGACGTGGAAAATACCCATCTACCTAGCCCAACAGTTAGAATTCCTTAAATATAAACTTTATTTTTCGATTTTTGGCCAGCGATTTGGGACCACTGTGTGACAGTACCACGTGCCTAGCCACGTTGTTGTTGACATTTTTAACCAACGAAACCAAGAAGGAGAAGGTTCTCTAGTCGACGCATATATTTAATTTCTTCTTTTTTTTATGTATGATCACGCATAACTTTTTACTGAGACGTCCGATTCCGATAATTCTTTTTTCAGTGGATAGGGTGTACTTCGAAGTTGGTCCCATTCGAATTTTAAAGATGAAATCCACCCCTAAGGGTAGCAAAATATTGATCACTCACCCTCTGAATTCTGGCCCGTTAACCGATTCTATCAGGCATAACTTTGTACTGGGTTCTTCGATTTCGATTCTTCGATTCTTTTTTTAATAGATAGGGTATACCTCATATTTGGATTTCGAAAGAAATTATCCACCCTTACGGGTAGAAAAATAGGGGATAATTGATTTTTCACTTGTGAACATTGGCACACACATATGTAGTTGACAATGACAGATCGCTACTGTCATTATTCCACATCCGTCACAATAATTATATTCTATGAGAGGATGGAATGATATACAAAGTGATGAAATAAACTAACCAGAACAACAAAAATAATTTATATTACAACAAATAGTAAAAATAGATAATCATATTATTTAACTGGTAATAGTTGAAGTAAGGTGGGTAAGTAATATTTTGGAAGTAATCAAAAAACAAGTAGGTAGTAATTAGTAGTTTTCAGCCACAAAAAATTGAAAAATAAAAACTTTTTAACAAAAAATTAAACCGACGAAATACGGAACTGAAAAGTAAAAAATAAAATAAACCTTCTTAGTCTCAATAATTAGGCTCCTAAACTAATGTGAGTAACTAATTTTGAATCGGCGCCAAATGAACAATCAACGAAGATCATTAAATTACTTCAAAAAAATTATCAGAATGTCACCGCGCAACTCGATGCCATCATTTTACGCCTTACCTAATTCATTTGCTTGTTTGTTTAGCGCCGATTCAAAATTAGTTACTTACATTAGTTTAGGAGCCTAGTTGAGACTAAGAAGGTTTATTTTATTTTTTACTTTTCAGTTCCGTATTTCGTCGGTTTAATTTTTTGTTAATTTTTTTTTATTATTTCTATTTTCAATAATAACGTGAAACATTTGAGGTACAGAATAACAAATATGACAGGTGAGAATATGGAAAAAATATTGAAGAATTAAATATAGCGAATTGAAATAGACATTCGGAGTTGGCGACTCGTTTCATTTGTTTTCTTTTTTCGTTATTACCGTAGTTAGTTGTTAGTTTTTCAACTATTATTTAATTTTCCTCTTTTTAATGATTTTTCAAATGCGCGATATATTTATGGGACCAACCAGAAAGCAATGTAATCCCTGAAGAAGGTTTTGTACATATACAAACATAAAATCCCCATTTTGGCTTCGCCGCGGTTTCAAACTGAATTTGATGAGATTTTGTACTATGACCAGATTTTCTCATAAAACATAATCTAGAAACGAATTCAATGTGCTATTTTTTAGTTTCAGACCAAAAGTTTCGACTGATAAGGACTATATTTCGATAACGAATGATCGCACAGGATGTTGGTCTAGTGTGGGTAGGATTGGAGGAAGACAGTTGATTAATCTCCAGAGTCCATCATGCACCACAAAAATTGGAACACCTGTACACGAGTTGATGCATGCTTGTGGGTTTTTGCATGAACAAAATAGACATGAGAGAGATGACTATGTGTCAATTGTTTGGGGAAATATAAAGAGTGGTAGGTATATATGAATAAAAGGTAATCAAAATCAGTAATAATCTCATATATCCCTGCATTGAAAATGTTTAAGTAATATAATTTTACCAAAATTCCCACGAGTATCTTGGATTTGATGGAATTATTTAATTTCTACTTCTACATTTCGTGTGAAAATTTTCATTTGAAATTTTCAAGAATTCTATTAGATATGCAAATCACAAACAGTCGATGCTTACAGTTACAAAATTATTTGTCAATCATATTTTTCGTTCATGAAAGTTTTTGAACTCAAGCTGATATTTTTTATTGGGAACTATCCACAATTTATGAATGAATAGTTTCGAATGTGTTTACTAACCATAAAATTCTTCCAAATCTGAAGCCATACCACGGTTTCACAGCTAAAGAAGTATTTTAGCTCTGAACCGTGAAACCGCGTTATGGTACCAGATTTGGTGACTAAACGCATATTATGTCTGCTTGTAACTGAATGGATGGACTGTAATTCCCACATCGAAAGAAAAAAGGAGGTTTTCACATAAAATAGGGAAGAAGAAAGCCATAATAGGTAAAGCGTATCATTTTGAGGTCTCATACCAAATATATGACAGTTCCAGTTTTGTCACCTCTGTTGGGTGCTTCCTGATTGGCTTACGCTACTGGCAGGTCGCGAATTGCGAGTCTGGAAGAAACCAAGTTTCTTCGCAGAAAAATATCGAAATTTTCTACAATATAAATTTTTTATAAATTTCTAAATTTATTTTTTGAATTAACTTTTTCTATTTCGCGTAGCTATTGACAATGTATTATAGACTAGAACAGGCTCCGATGGTAGCTATAAAATATAATGTACTTTCTGAGGAAGGTGGATACTCATTACTTATAGATCAATATGTAGTTGATGGGAGTTATAACGAATATTGACGAGTATGTGAAAAGGATAAAGTTTTTATCTTTTGATGAGTGATTATTTTTAACTGACTTTCAATAAACAAAAACATCTGAGTGTCGAACATTACTCCAAATTCGGCAGAAAAAAATATGCGCTTAGTCTAAAAGGTAGATTTCAGAATTTATTTACTGATTCTGAAATCGCCATCTCATTAATCAAGCTAACGAATCATGTGTCAGAAAAAATGTGACATACTTTCATTGGAAAATACAAACAGCATTTCTATTTTTGTATAATCCTTGAACTCTACGATCAAAAGTTGGAGGAGTCAAATCTCCATAAACAATTGCTATGTAAGTTTACTCAGTCATTGAACGAAAGCCACAATGACATAAACAATACTTACTTGGGTTGCAATCCCAGTATCATTAATAATCCTTTATATAGTTTAAATATGAAGCTTATTGACACGAAAGAATCCCAAATGAAAGATACTGGGCAAACACAAAATATGACATTATTGAAGATTAATTATTAACGACTTTCCGTTTGTGTGTACATCTTAGAGAAAAACCTTTCGATTGAAAGTTGTGAAGGTGCGACCAATAATTTGCCAATATTATTATAAAAATGAGAGATTGAGAAGTATTTTTCAATTTTTCAACAGCCACCATTTTGACTCTACTCATTCGATTTTGCCCATCTTTGAACCTCATCAAGACATTGATGGAAATTATGCTCCACTCTTTTATTACTCTGCTCGATGCGATTTTTTTCTCGAAGCTGAATTTCTTGCCGATTTCATCTTTTGGTAGATTAGTGCTCTTACAGTAAGGGATGAGTCTCATGCATGGTGTATTTCCGCTTTAAATCCGACCTTTACCAGCCTGAGTGAACTCCCCATGCAGGTCTCTCTACAACGATGTGGATGGGCGTTAGGTCCAGTATGACCTCTAGTGATGCTGAGGGAGTTCATTGCTCCTGTAAATCAAAGGCATGTCTTAGTACTTTCTCCAAGATTCTCCTTGCTAGCTTGGTCCTGCCATGCCACACTATTGCTCCGTAGGTAATCATTGGTCTCATTATCATGGTATACACATCACAGTATTGATGGGTTATAGCCCCACGTTTCGCCTGCAATTTTACACGTATCATTGGTGAGGATATTGCTTTGCTAGTGACCTTTTCCATATGTCGGTTCCGAAGTAGCATTCTAAGTCTTCTCCGTCAAGGCGAACTAGCCCTAAGTGTTGGAGCTTTGTTCTTCTAGTGAAGGGTGTACCTTTGTGGTTTTGTTGAGTTTGAAGCCCACTGGTAGGCACCACTTCTGAGTGATTTAAAGCCCTCTATCTATAATACCACAGATGGTACCTCCGTACTTACCTTTGGTCATGATGACATAATCGTCGGCGTACTAGAACCAGGCGACACCTTTTTCAGTCAGCTGCTCGAGTAGCTCGTCTACCACAAGGCTACACATCAAGAGTGCTAGTACCCCTTTCTGTAGACCTCCTTTGGTTGGTTGGTTGGAAGCTGACGAGCCAGAGACAGGGATGGCACTTAGCTTCCCTTGACACTGCGACCAGCTGGGGTCTATTGTATCACTCTGTCGTCAGTGGTTCCTCATTCAAACAGGTTTGTGCCTTTAATTAGGTTTAGAAGCCTGTTGATAAGGTTCTTCGGATTCATGCCTGTTTCCGGGCTGATCTCTCCAAAGGTTCTGTGTCGCCTACTACTTAGGCGGTGATGATTTGAATGATTTTGTCATCCGTATTCAGCAATTCTTGTAGCCAGCAGTTGGCTCAACCATTTGGATGTAGTTCAACCCACTCCTTTTGTAATAATGCTCGTGCAAGGTATTTTCAAATGCTTCCTCTATGTTTATAGAGGCATATATAGCAATTAATTTTTGCTCGAGTGATTTCTTGATGTTTTTGGTAAGCTCGAACAGTGCTGTTTCTGTTCGTTCTGTCACATGCTAATCTTGGTGCCATTGCATTTTCTCCAGTTCCTCGATTCTGATGAAGTTATTTACAACCTTCTTCAGTGTTTTCAATACAACCTTCTTCCATGTTTTCAGAATCAAAGTTACGCTTGCCCTTCTCCAGTTGTTAGGTATATACCCTTATGCTAAACTGCTTCTGGCTAATTTGATTATATATGGTAACAGTACCTTATTGCCATTTTTGTGAAAGGTCGGGAAGAATGATTACCTACGTTGAAAAGAGTTGATTGACCACGTCAACTTTTAGGAAGTTTTGTTTTTGCCTACTTGCTCGGGAAGTTTTTTTCATAAGCTGCCTGTCTTCTATCAGATTCATATTGCGTGTTATCTGGAAAGTGCTTCTCCGCGCGACTGTAGTTGCCATCTGGTTTTTCAAGTGACATTGGGCCTTATTCTCTGCCTTTTGGCAGTCTGACTGCTACCTCCTAGAAATTCTCAAAACTTTTTGGCTTCGCCTTCCTTATTTCTTTATTGTAGTTTGTTATCCTCTCGGGGTAGCTCGCTTGTCTTTGTTGAGAAGTCCGATCTTGATTCATCAAATGAACCTGGGTGCTTAAGGTTGCATTTTAGAATGGTGACGAATTTCTAACGATCTGTGTTCCTAGGATTACTGGGGGAAATTGATTTTGTTTTGTATCCTTCCACATTGAACAACATTATTCTGTGGTCAAAGAGGGGGGCTCAATGTTTCTTGTTTGGCCTTAGTTATAAAGGTACACGTGTTTGCCCCTCCAAGTCCAACCTCACCTTCAGGTGGTATGGGGTGAACAGGCCGCGGCCGTGCGGTGAATGGGGCAGTTTGCGGACATTCGCTTTGGCATATGGACGGCCGTGACTTGACTAACGAGGCTCTAGCAAACAGACCTAAGTTGTGGGCGCCGTGGCGACGGATTTCTGGCACCAGGGTCTCAAAAGAAACGGTGCAGCAATGGAACCTCCGAGAAACAGGGCTGGACCAACCCCTCCCCCCTCACTCACTCGTGGGAACAAATGACCATTGAGCCGAAATACCGAAAGGGAATGAGAACAATTCTTGACCTTCTCGGTTTCTTTCAGGGTACTGGAGAGAAAGCGTTTCCGAGCGTTCTACAGGATCGGAAGAGATCTCTTCAGAGTACTGAACAAATGACAAGGGACATCCAGATAAACCTCAAACACTGCAAGGTAGGCACGGCAGTACTTGCAGTTGCTAGGAGGGACCTTGAAGTGGCCCTTAATCGGGAACCATATGGGCCAAAAAGCTCAAGACCAGACGTGCCTACGGGGTGGAGATTTTAGTGGGTAAATCTGAGTCAGGGAGTCCCACACTACCGCAAGGTGTCCACAAAGGATTGCCTCCATCTTCAAAAAAAAATACCCCACGTTTAGTATGTTAAGGTTAGCTTCAAAATGAATTCTGATAGTTTCTCACCTCTTTAATTGATTACTGAAATACGGTGTTCTAAGGTTTGGCATCACCTCCAATCATGAGGGATAGTTTGCTCCTATCACAGTATTTTGTGGTAATGCTTTCCCATCCCCAGCGAAGTAGCCTGAGGCTATGTCGATGTGCCCCTGTCCGGTGCTTGGATAGGTACCAGAACCCTCATCATGTATTCTGAAAGACAAAGTCAGTATTGTTTTGATCCTGGGTTTGTCACATTTAGTGTCCCTGACGAACTTGCCTTCTTTGTTTGGCATTCCTTTGATCCAGGGTTCTTGGATCAGCACCATTCCCAGATGTACTGTCGAACATTCTCGAGATGGCGGTTGTTGCCCCCTTCTCACACCGATATGGAGATGTTTTCTTGTAGTACAATTGACTGAAACGCAGTGTTCTCCTGATTTTCTCTCAGCACAACTTCATTCCCGAGATGTTTGTGTGTTTCTTAATATTAAAATATCCAAAGTACACATGATTTATTTTCAATTTTTCTTATAATTCGCTAAAAAACGTAGAAAAAAAATGCAAAGCAAGAAATGAATAGAATCCTGCGAATTGAAGTCATATTGATTTCAATGAAATGCATCTGTAAACATAATATATGGAAAGTGATATTCTTCTTACACGCAGGATGAACTGTAAGCATCTTCAATCTTATCATAAATACAAATGGTTATTAATTTATCTTGAAATGGATTATATGCTACAGATTCAGTTGATCAGATGATTGTCTTTACTTATAACTATTATATAGGAATAATGACAGAACTACAAGACATCGATGAAGAATCAATTGCCAACTATAAGATATTCAGTTTTATAACTTATAGGAAGTCAAGCAGGGCTATATGTGCAGTTTTGGTACTCAATCTAGATTTACTGATCCTTTTCAAGATTCCACTGTCTCCATTGAATAAATGCTAATATTAATTGATATATGCATATATGACCATTCCGCAAAGTTTCGAAATCACTTGAATCATGAAATTCACTGATCGCGATCAGTAAATCTGCTCGTCCATATATAAACATATATTTAAAGAAAGGAAAGATACTGAATATATAGTGTTTAGTGTCAATAAAATTATATTGTTTGATTTTGTCGCAATAACTACTCAGAATATCTATCAGATGTAGTTCAATGTCCAGCGTGGCTTTAGCCGGGGAAGTAGTTGTTTTCTGTTAGACATTCACAAAAAATAACTTCATTTATCGTGGATTTTTCAATTCACAGAAAAATCTTTCTATTCAATATTTAATTGAGGATGTTTCCCTTCTCAAGATAAAATACAATTCTAAAAAGACTAATGAGACATTCACTGAAATATCGCTTTTCGATCTCATAATCAATCACCTTTTTTCAGGTCATGAAGGAAATTTCAATAAAGCAGACAAGGGCACCGCAGAAGGCTATGGGATACCCTATGATTTTAGATCTGTCATGCATTATTCAAATACAGCTTTCTCTTTGGATGGCAGATCATCAACTATTGTTCCAAAGGTGAGCAAAACGGCCCACATTCCCCATTTCTAGATCTAATGTACAAATCGCCAGGTGGTCATGACGAACACATTTCAAAAACTAAATCTGCTATAGGGAACATAGAAGGAACGCAAGATTTTCCTCGAAAAAAATATTTTGCGAAATAGAAAATTATACGATAAAAATAAAGTTATTTTTCCAAGAGTTTATCTCAAAATATAGTCACTGAAGTGTGTTTTTCAATCGCCTATAATTCCACATCTGATTTGATGACCATACTCTTCATTTCCGCCTTTATCTGAATTTCAATGATATTTGAAATCTCCAATTACCTTCATATATTCACATCGTTTGGTTACTTCACCTTTTATAATAATGATTTTGTCCTCTAATAGAATTTCATTCCATTAACTAAATTATCATGTTTCTGAAAAATTGCATCATCCGATTTTTAATCCTATCAGAAGTTTTATATACCACTAAACCACATTCTTGGCGATTTCCCGGGATATAATCATTGTCCAATTTCTAACACATATCAAATGAGTTGAGCACCTCTGAAGTTCAAGACTGATGAACTTCCTTTTACAGGACCCAAAGAAAACTGAAAAGATGGGTCAAAGGGACGGATTCAGCAAGGGCGATATAACCAAGATCAACGCCATGTACAACTGTCCAGAAAAAACAGCTGAAGTCACAAAAGGGCACAATAACAGCAATAAGGAGAACAATAATAACAGCGGCAAAGATGAATCAAACCCTCTCCTCCAGGCCGCAAATGGTTTATTGTCACTATTCATCAACAAAAAATGAAAACCACTACTCTATGTCACTTATTTATTTTTATTTATTTGTATGTGTGAAAGTTTTTTATTACATCACTGGATGTTTCATACCAAAATATCTCAGAAATGTGTGTCTCAGATAATTTTTATATTGGTTGATGTATTCATTCACTAAAAATAAATATGTTAAGGAATATAAGTGTTTCTAAGTCATACATCCATCCCAGTAGATAGGCTATACCATTAGTAGCATAGTCCCAGCTGTGCTAGGTTTTTGGGGTCCCACTAGATGGTTGGGACCGCCACTGAGTTCAGCGAGCCTTCGAGTTTGACCATCGGTGGTTCATTGCAGGGGGGTGAGATTGGAAAAAATCGTGGTCATCCATGTTGTAGGAAGGATCGTGGACAGGAAAAAATCATGGTCAGCCATGTTGTAGGAAGGTGAAAGGTAGCCGTCATATATTGAGCCGCATTGGTCAGCCGCCAGCCATCCTACATAGCCGCCAGCCAATAACCTTCATAAAAAAAGTCCAGTCATTTCGAAAAATGACTACCCAGAGTCCGTCATAGACTTACCATATCCGCCATGATTGTAAAGTCGAAATAGCTCAGTGGTTCGAATCTCCAGGTTTCGACACAAAATTTGTAGTTGATAGAGACTCGTCAGCCGTAACGTTATCATTGATTCTACGTGTTGCCTTGGTACATTCTCAAAGTCCGTTCAGAGCAGTTTTTTCGTTGGAATTTGGTGATATTAACCCGAAGATTGAGGCAATGACCTTGAGCACATCAGCAATGTCCAGTATTTGTTGGCACACCTTAGAATGTTTGTCCATCTATATCAATTAATTAAAAAAATAATTGAGGGATCAGACATAGGAAATCCCCTGAAGAACGCCTATGATACGAACCCGATGCATTCTACTCTACTTCAAAGGCATTTTAGTGAAAAACTAATGGCATCATCATTTCGTATCGAAACACCACTCAATCCAGAATTTGGTTTCGATCCGAAAAAACGAAAATTATTCTCTTTAGCCAGAAAGTGCTCAAACACTCGTGAAATCTCAAATCACAACTTTTCTCAATTGGACCTGGAATTATTTTAATCATAACGGAATTCCCTGAGGACGCCCCTGTTCATATCACACGTTCAGGCAAGATGGCCGTTGACCGATGACGTCATGACTTCGGGAACATTCCCGTGAACCGACGATTTTCTGGAGAATTCGGACTTGCTATATATAAGCAGGTCACACGAGGGATGGAGTAAGTTATTCAGTTACTTTTGTGAATATTGTACAGAGAAATAAAGTATATTTAGTGCAGTGCGTTTAAGTAGTAAACAAGTATTGTATTGTGTTGTGATTGAAAGTGAAATAAAATGTACATTTTAGTGGAATACTTTTCGTTGCAAAAGGAACCCCAGTTTATTAAACGTTGGTGTCGGAAGTGAGAATTTTAGTGACTATTTGAGGACAATTGATGGTGAATACGAAAAATACACCCTACAGCGATATGGAGGCTATTATGGAAATGATCAAGCGGCAAGAGGAACGTCGACTGAATGAAAAACAAGAGGATGAAGAACGACGGCGGCTAGAAAAACAAGAGGAAGAGGAACGTCGACAAAAGGAGGAGGAACGACGGCATAGAGAAAAACAAGAAGATGAGAAAAGATGACCAAATGCAAGAAAATCTTCGGAAAATTCTTGAAGAACAAAACAAGGAACGAGAACAACAGAAAACATTCTTTGAACAGATTATCCAGAGAACAGAGTGGCGAATCGAAGGCCTGATGGAGGATATTGATAGAATTCGAGCAGAAATCAACACAGTTGAAAACAATGGAGGGTAAGATAACAAACGAAGTCAAGGCAGTTCGAGAAGAAGCAAATAAAGAAGTGTGGGCAGTGCGAGAAGAACTAGAAGAGTGCTTTACCAAAGATCCAAGACCACCGTGATAGGGTTGCCCCATCGCACAATTCCGTAAAGCCACCGACTTTTGATGGGTAGTCGCCATGGTCCTTGTACCATAAGCAGTTTGAAGCTGCAGCAACAGCCAATGGATGGGACGATAAAGAAAAGGCGACGGAACGTATAGTGTCTTTGAGGGGACCATCCCGGAAGACCCAAACCGCAAGTATGAAGATCTTGTTGCTGCTTTAGGATTGAGATATGGCAACAAACATCGAGAGCTATATCGGGCCCAGTTGAAAATACTGTAACGTAAATAAACTTAACTTGGTTTAACTAATTTATTTAACACTTAATCTACAACTTAATTTATATTACTACGCCACTGAATAGCTCGATCGTATGGGCTCGTTCAGACTGTTCGTGAGACTTGAGGGCTGTCTATTTATCTCCGATACAGAATTCCCGATCTTTCGAATTCTGGCAGTTGGCGACGGCATGTTCCAATTGTTTCCAATATTGACCGTTGTTTTCCGCGGAAGAGCGACTGGATGGTTCTCGAATATCTCCGGGGATGATCTCATCGCTGTCGATGGCAACGTGTGAGGCGACAGGTCCGGCCTAGGTTCGTTACATTGCCCCCTTCTTAAAGACATTTCGTCCCGAAATTTCATCCTTGGAGTGTGACGATATCTGCATGACTCCCCATATCTGCACCGTGAAGTTCGATGGAAGTAACACTCCACGGTCTTCATGATCGGTCGTGGAAGAGGGTTACAGCAAACCAAAATCTTGACGCCGCTGGATCTGAATATCGCCTCCAGCATACTTCTTATGACTCTCCAGTCCAACCCATCAATACCACAGGATAATTTTGGAATTGCTAGATCCACCAGGTTCTGGTCCACCATAGTATCTCTTAGTTTGGTGAGACTCTTCCAGACATCTTCATAGGACGGTTTATCTTGGGAATGCCTCTTGGTAACTAGGTAGTAGATGTTTCTCTGGCCTTTCTTCAGCTGCAGCACCCCACCAACTTCTGGATTCTGCTCCCGCAGTGTTTGGAGTTGACCAAATTTCTTGGAGAACTCTACGGCGATGCCCTCGGACATTCGAAGATCTTCTGCCACGCAGTGCGCTAGTGCGTAGTCATCAGGCACCTCGAAAGGTCTCGTGACTCTCTCTAGTAACCCCATGTAGAACTTTCTGCCCGTTTGAATACAAGGACATAAACTTCTCGAACGTCATATCATCCTCCGGTGGCTTGAGGGTGCGAACTTGGTCATGGTTTCCAGCGTAAGGGCCAACCTGTTGAAATGGACGACCCTTGGTTTCCCTCAGGGTGGCTTATGGATTCGGTACACAAGGTCGTTTATCCTTTTCACGATTTTATACGGGCCTTCCCACGAGTTCCGCAACTTTGGTGATAGTCCACGACGACGTTTGGGGTTGTACAGCCAAACCAGGTCATCAACCTTAAATCCTCCAGCGTCGGCCTTGATGTCATAGGTCTTCTTCATTTTATCGCTGGCACTCTGAATGTTCAACCGGACTCGTTCGTGGATGTCGTCCATTCTCTGCCGAAGTTTGCTGACGTAGTCCTCTCCCGCAGTGTCTTGTCCTGGCGGTATCCCAAACTTCAGGTCACAAGGCAGTAGCAGTTCTCGGCCCATTATAATACTAGCAGGAGTTTGACCGGTTGACTCGTGTACTGCGGATCGATAGGCCATCAGGAACAAATGAAGATACTGGTCCCAGTCTCTTTGATGGTCAGAGACAACCTTGGACAAGTGGCGGTTGATCGTCCTGTTCATCCGTTCCACCATTCCATCGGACTGCGGATGTAGGGCCGTGGTTCTTGTCTTGCGGATGTTCAGCAGTAGACATATTTCTTGGAAAAGGTTGGATTCGAAATTTCTGCCTTGATCCGAGTGCAGCTCCATTGGAATACCGAATCGACATATCCATTCTTTCACCAAGACGTCGGCGACGGTGATGGCTTCCTGGTTGGGCAGGGCATAGGCTTCCGCCCACTTACTGAAGTAGTCCATTGCCACAAGGATGTATTTATTCCCGTGGTCGGATACGGGAAACGGGCCGGCGATGTCAATGGCGATTCTCTCGAACGGGCTGCCTACGTTGTACTGACGCATCGGGGCCTTGGGTCGTATTCGAGGTCCATTGCTAGCAGCGCATACAGCGCACTTTCTGCACCAGTCCTGGACGTCAGCTTGACAATTGGCCCAGTAAAACCGTTGCCTCACTTTCTGCAGGGTCTTCGTCACTCCCAGATGTCCTCCGGCGACTCCATCATGGATTTCCCGCAGCACTTCCTCTCTTCTGTTCCTGGGAACAATTATTTGGCGTCTGTCTTCCCCACCAATATCGGCCTCCAACACCCGTTTCAGGATCCCATTGTCCAGAATAAGAGAGTTCCATTGTGCCCAATAGGACTTAACAGCCGGCGAGTAACCTGCGACTTCCTGCCATGATGGTCTTCGATTGCCCTTCTTCCAGCTGACGACTAAGCCAAGGTCGGGGTCTCTCTTGGTCTTTCTGGATCTTGCTGTCATTCCAGTTGTCATCCATTGCCGCGGTTCTACAAAGTGTTGATTCTTTCTCTTCTGCTCGTCGGCAATGTGAGCAATCATCTGGACATGGTCTTCGCGACAAGGCATCTGCATTCTTATGGCTAGTTCCGGCTCGATGTTCGATCTCGAAATCGAATTCTTGGAGTCTCTCGATCCAACGTGCTACTTGACCCTCAGGATTTTTGAACTGTAAGAGCCATTTGAGAGCTGCATGGTCAGTTCTCAACAGGAATCTTCTTCCATACACGTACTTGTAGAAGTGTTCCACTCCCTTTACAACAGCTAACAGCTCTCGCCTGGTGACACAGTAATTGCGCTCTGGTTTGCTAAGCGTCTTGCTGAAATAACCAATGACCTTCTCCTGTCCCTCCTGGATCTGAGATAGGACAGCTCCAAGTCCCACGTTGCTGGCGTCCGTATCCAAAATGAATTTCCCTTTGGGTAGGGGATAGCTCAGTATAGGTGCGTTGATCAAAGCTCCTTTCAGCTTCCTGAATGAGTCTTGACATTCTTCGGACCACTGGAACTTTGTTTGGCCTTCCGTGAGCTTGGTCAGTGGTTTAGCGATGTTGGCGAATCCCAGCACATATCGGCGATAGTATGTGCATAAACCAAGGAAACTTCGAAGTTGGTGAATGTCTTTTGGGATGGGCCAATCCTTAACAGCTTTGATCTTCTGGTCATCCACTGCTACTCCTTCCCCAGAGACAACGTGGCCGAGGTATCGTACTTCTTTTTGGAACAGATGGCATTTCTTAGGGCTTAGCTTCATTCCGGAGTTCCTCAGTCGCAGGAATATTTCCTGCGAGTTTTCCACGTTGTCCTGAAACGATCTGCCGTCCACAATTATGTCTTCGAGATACACTAGTCACGTGTTCCATGAGAGTCCCTTCAGAACTGTTTCCATCAATCTTTCGAGTGTGGCGGGAGCATTACAGAGCCCGAATGGCATAACGGTGAACTGCCACAATCCTGATCCGATGGTAAAGCAGTCTTTCTCGATCTTCCTGAGCCAGTTCTACTTGCCAGTATCCACTCTTCAGATCAAGGGTCGAGAAAATCGTGGAACCAGCCAACGTGTCTAGGGTGTCATCTATTCTCGGGAAGGGTAACTGTCCTTCTTCGTGACATTATTAAGTTGGCGATAGTCTACACAAAAGCGTGTCGATCCATCCTTTTTCTTCACCAGTACGACTGGAGAGGACCAGGGACTGTCAGATGGTTCGATAACTCCTTCTTTTCCCATATCGCTGACTATTTTGTCAGCCTCTTCCTTCTTGGCAAGAGGAAGTCTTCTTGCTGATTGCCGGATCGGTCGGGCACCCCCAGTATCAATCTTGTGCTGGACCACATTAGTTCGACCCCCTTTTCCTTGTCCGGTATCGAAGATGTCTTGGTACTTTTTGACTAAATCTCTTAGTTTTGGCTGTTGAGCTGGTTTTATGTCTTTGGAAGAGATGGCAACTAATTTTTCTAGTTCTGTGGGCAAGTTGTTGGGTTGGCTAATCGTACCTCGTACGCCCCGGATCACAGATGAAACTGACGAGCAGTGCCCTAAAATTGTTCCTTTCTTTAAGGTCACTGGAAAGTAATTGACATTCATGACCCTTACCGGTACAAATTTTTCAGCACGTAACAGGGTTTTCCCTAGGGCAATCCCTCGTCCAATTTTCTCATCATGAAGTTTGGGCTCGAACATCATCACGTCTCCACTGCTCGCACTCCCGTCCAGGCGAGCCTCCAGGATGGTTTCAGCCCTCTCAGGTACGCTTACATCTTCAGCCAACAGCACACGGATCAACTCTTCACTTCTCCCATGAAGTACCAGCTCTTCTCCGTTGACACGTAGGACGCCGTCTTTGAAATCCAATTCAAACCCTCTGGAATTCATGATGTCCATTCCGATGATTGCATCGTCTTCGATGTCCGCTACAAGTGCCTGATGTTTCACTTTAGTGCCACCCAAAATTATTTCAATCGGTAGCTCGCCATATACAGTAGCTGGCTCCCCTGTTGCTGTGCGTAGCTTCCAAGTTGTCGGTTCAATTCGTTCCGGTGTTCTGGCAAAGGAAGGTCCGAGAATTGTCCTAGTCGCACCTGTATCTAGCAGCATGGTGCAAGGCTCGTTATTGATGAGACCGTCTACGAAAACACCTCTGTTCTGTCGTTTCAGGATAGCGACATATGCGTTGTTAACCGGGGCTTGCTGGACACAGGCCGACGATTGCCCCTTCTCGTCGACCTTCTTTAGTTTTCCTGCATCGGAGTCGTGTTTTCGAATGTTGGACATTTGCTACGCACATGTCCAATTTTGCCACAATTCCAGCATCTTATCTGTCTTTTCTCAGGCAAAACTTCCTTCATCACTTTTCTTATGGCAGCTTCCAAGTCAGCATGCTCCTGTGAGTCTTCTTCAATACTTCGAACTTTACTTTGGTTTTTGCAGGATTGCTTTGCTGCCTCAAATTCCAAAGCGCGTGCCAGTGCGTCTACGAGATGTGTTGGACGAGCTAGTGTCAACGCTTGTCTGGTTTCTTGGTCACGGAGTCCATCCAAGAATGCCTGAACCGCTAATCGCTCCATTACATTTTCCGGTGTGGCTGGATATGCGAGACGAACCAAGCGTGCAATGTCAGCTTCGAATTCTTGTAAGGATTCGCCCGATTTCTGGCAGCGATTTTTCAGTTGGGAGTGGTATACGTGTTCCAAATGGGCCTGGACATATCGTAATTCTAGATGTTTAATCAGCTGATCATAGTCCTCCTGTTCTTGGGCGGTAAGAGTTTGTAGAATATTCGTCGCTTCTCCACGTAATGCAAGTGTTAGTGCTACAGCTCTTTCCCCTGCATTCCATCCATTTGCTTTGGCCGCTGCTTCAAACTGTCGGCGGTAATTTTCCCATGGAGTTTTTCCGTCGAATTGAGGCGGCTTCATGGAAAGCTTCCCTATTTCAGAAATGACCTTGACATCTTTTATACCCTCTTGAACTTTATCCAAGTTCAAACTCAAGTCCAGCATTGCGTTTTCGTTAACCATCTCTGTGGAGGGCGCACTATTAATTAGTTTTTCCAGCTTACTGATCGTTTCCTTTATTTTATCTACCTCCGTCTCAACGGTTCCCATTCTTTCTTCTAGAAATTTAGCCACACCACACAATTCTTTTTTTAGACCTTCTGTGTTTTCCAGGAACTTCTCTTCCAGGCTTCTTGAATTTTCTAGAAGCTTTTCTTCCAGATTTCTAGAATTTTCTTGAAGCTTCTCTTCCAGATTTCTAGCATTCTCTTCCAGGCTTCTTGAATTTTCTAGAAGCTTATCTTCCAGATTTATAGAATTTTCTTGAAGCTTCTCTTCCAGATTTCTAGAATTTTCTTCAAGCTTCTCTTCCAGATTTCTAGCATTTTCGTTCAGGCTTCTTGAATTTTCTTCGAGTTTATTCATTACCAAACTTAAATCACCTCCGGGAACTTCGAATAAAAATGTTTCGGGGTCCTCACCTTCTTGTATAAGTCCTTCTGCAAGTCTTTCCTGGAGTACTTGCTTTTACCCGTTGTTTCCAGTTCCCTTTCCTCCAATTCCTGTTTCAATTCCGCTACCTTCAAATCCGCAAGGCGCACTTTTCTTGAACACATTTTGTCTTTGACGAGGTATCAGTCTGTTTCACACGAAAAGTTTATCAGTTTGTTAAAAATTCACTTCGCGAATTCTTTTCCACGGGCCACCAGTCTATTGTCTGTTTCACGCGAAGAGTGTATCAGTTTATATTTCCACGCACAATTGTCCACTTCGCGAAAACCGGGCCACTGTCTATTTTCTGTTTCACGCGAACAGTGTATCAGTTTATATTCCCACGCACAATTGTCCACTTCGCGAAAACCGGGCCACTGTCTATTTTGGGCGTACAAAAAGGTCTATCAATTTATTTTTCTGACTATCCACTCCACGATCACGTGTTTATTTTTAAAATCTCACTTCCGACACCAATTGTAACGTAAATAAACTTAACTTGGTTTAACTAATTTATTTAACACTTAATCTACAACTTAATTTATATTACTACGCCACTGAATAGCTCGATCGTATGGGCTCGTTCAGACTGTTCGTGAGACTTGAGGGCTGTCTATTTATCTCCGATACAGAATTCCCGATCTTTCGAATTCTGGCAGTTGGCGACGGCATGTTCCAATTGTTTCCAATATTGACCGTTGTTTTCCGCGGAAGAGCGACTGGATGGTTCTCGAATATCTCCGGGGATGATCTCATCGCTATCGATGGCAACGTGTGAGGCGACAGGTCCGGCCTAGGTTCGTTACAATACGTGTGCAGAAATCTGGTGAAAGTCTACAGGAGTTCGAAGCAGCGTTGCAGAGACTCATTCAGCTTGCCTACCCTGATGCTCCGGAGGATTCCAAAGAACAGTTGGTGGTGCAGGTATTTATTGATGGACTGAGGGATATAGAAATATAGAGGACCCTAAGATTAACAAGCTTCAAGAAATACAGTGAAGCTCTGGTTGGTTCCTTGGAAGTTGGTTCCTTGGAAGTTGTTTCCTTTCAACACTTCGAAGCCGAAAGTTAGGACGGTATCGATCGAAGAGCCACCTCAGGAAGATAAACTGAACGACAGCATAACACCGATGCTCAGAATATTATAAGAACTGAAATCCCAGAATAGCAAAGCTACAAACCAATCGAGAGGAAACTGCTTCAGATGTGGTAGAAGCGGACATTTCAAGAGATACTGCAGGGTGAGGGTACCACCACGTTCTTACTCACCTGCGAGGTCATGATCATCTAGGGAGTCTTCGGATAGATACCAGGAAAACTAAGATTAGCCAGCATATCGGGCTACATGTTGGCTAGTGATAACGGAGCTCCCAGGGTCATCCACGTCAACAGGATCAGAAGAACCACCGATAGTTTGATCATCAGAGGAAAAGTGAACCAAAGAGATGTCATATGCACTATAGACACTGGTGCCTCAGTTCCCCTGGTCCGCAGCAGTATCCTAGAACCAGACAGCGTAAGACCACTTATATCCAATTTCGTCCTACGAACGGTCACGGGAGAGAATGCACTGATACGAGAGGAAGCGGACATCACATCAACCCTCGGAAAACTACGAATAATGGAAAGAGTTTTTGTGGCAGATATAGAAGACGAGTTCATTCTTGGGATGGATCTGATAAGTGACTATGGATTTTCTTTCGATGGTGAGCAGAAAATCATGAAATTTGGAGGGAAGAATTTATTTTAATAACACCATCCGAAAGGAGGCGTTCTGTTAAATTGCGGATAGCCAAAACTGTCAGGATACCTGGTTCATCTGAAAAGATCGTTGAGGCCCGATTGGAAGAAGACCCTCGCTTCTTCGTTGGAATAGTACAGCCATGTGAAGAATCCCCCAGCAAATTATAACTTGCACGAACTCTCATTAGGAAAAAACAAGATATCCCTGTAAGAATTGCCAATGTATTTTTTATGGAATAACAGTCCAGAAAGGAGACATCATAGGAGTATGCGAGGCAGTTGAGTGGGTAGCTGATTGCGAAAGGAGTGGATATATGGAGAGGAGAGGCACGGATGACATACTAAGAACCACAGGGAAATCCTTGAAACATTTGTCACCGACGGAATACGAACCCGCTATGAAATTAATTGCCATGCAATTCGACAACCACCAAGAAGATTACCATTTGCCAAACAACAAGCAGAGAAAAAGCTTGTCGAGAAAATTACCAAAGATGAAGTTATCGAGGAATCATCGAGTCCATGGTCCGCCCCGGTGTTTCTAGTTTCCAAAAAGTATAGATCTACAAGATTCTGTGCAGATTATTAAAAACTGAATGACGTCACGAAGAAGGACAGTTACCCATTACCCAGAATCGATGACACACTGTCCACATTAGCAGGCTCGCAATGGTTTTCAACCCTGGACCTGAAGAGCGGATACTGGCAAGTGGGCATACATGAAGACGACAAGGAGAAGAATGCCTTTACTACTGGCAGCGGACTGTATCAGTTCACCGTTATGTCTTTTGATCTCTGTAAAGCTCCAGCGACCTTCGAGATATTTACGGAGCTGATATTGCGTGGACTCACACTTGGAAAACTTGCCTGGTGTATCTGGATGATATGAAATGGTTATGGGAAAGAATTTCGAAAAACATCTAGCCAACCTGCGCGAAGTTTTTTGGGCGTTTCAGGAATGCCAACCTCAAGCTGAATCTTCAGAAGTGTTCCCAATTCCAGAAGCAAGTGAATTTCTTGGGCCACACAGTCTCGGCAGAAGAGATTCAGACGAACACATCGAAAATACAGGCTATTCGAGACTGGCCGAGACCAAAAGATAAACACGAAGTGAGGAGCTTCCTAGGCCTGTGTACTTATTTTCGTCGTTTTGTAGAAGGATTTGCAGACATCGCAGCTCCCCTGCATAAGTTGACATGAGATCGCGTCAACTTCCATTGGTCTATCGAATATGATGAAGCTTTCTGCAAGTTAAAGGCAGCACTTTGATCAAGTTCAATCTTGGCATACCCACAGCAAAACGGCCTGTTCATATTGGACAACGATAATACAGGACTTGTAGCTGTGTTATCACAGGTGCAAGATGGTCAGGAAAGAGTCATCGAGTACTAGAGCAGGGTGATCTCCAAGCCTGGAAGGAATAACTGGGTCACCAGGAAGGAACTTCTAGCGATAGTTAGGGCAGTAGATCGCCTGTTAACCGAAGGCCAATGGACTACCGCACACATAAGAACAGGAGACCGATCCCAACCGGCAGACCCTCCTAGAGAGATATTTCGGAAAGAGATCCCATCTTCAAGGCAATGTGGGCACAATGGGATTCCCTGGTTGTGGAAAATGAATTACTCTAAACAGTTATGGGAATCTGCTGATGGGAGGTCATCAATTTCCCAACTGGTTTTGCCAAGGAAGAGGATAGGTGAAGTCTTGAAGGAAATTCACGAGGGAAAATCAGAAGGACATCTGGGAGTCAATAATACCTTGGATAAGATGAGGCAGAGGTTCTACTAGGTTCAATGTCGAGACGATGTTGAAAGCTGGTGCAGATGTCCAGAGTGCGGTGCCACTAAAGGTCCAGATGTGAGATGAAGAAATACAACAATACGTACATTAATGTAGCTGGACCCTTTCCTGTGACGGACGATGGCAACAAATACATCCTTGTTGCCATGGACTATTTAGCAAATGGTGGAAGCCTATGCCATTCCAACCAGGAAGCATTCACAGTGGCCAGGACATTGGTGGACAACATGTTCTCGAGATTCGGACTACCGATGGCGCTACATTCCGACCAAGGAAGGAATTTCGAGTCGAAGTTATTCAAGAAAGTTTGCGAGCTGATGGGTATCAACAAGATCAGAACCACGGCGCTTCACCCCCAGTCAGATGGCATGGTTGAAAGATTCAACCGAATTATGGAATAACATATTTTCAAGGTAGTGGAAAAACATCAATAGGACTGGGACAGACACCTTCCATTATTCCTGATGGCATACAGAGCAGCCGTCCATGACTCAACCAAGCTTACCCCGGCTAGCATTATTTTTAGAAGGGAACTTCAATTGCCCTGTGACTTGGTGTTCGGATCACCAGGCACCCAAGAGGTGGAAATACACGACTATGGAGATAAACTGAGGGCTATCCTGTTGAAAAACAGAATCCAGCGCAGCCCTAGAACTAAGATAAAGGTTGTTCACCTCGAAAGATTGAATCCCTATCATGGTGAACCAATGATTTTTGATCGGGACATCAAAATTAGAGGCGGGGCAGTGTAACGGAATTTCCTGAGTACGCTCCTGAAAAATTTTGACGTGCTATATACCGGGTGACACAGGATATCAGGCCACCCCTGTAACTTCTGCATTCGTGAACCGATTTTTCTGAAATTTGGGACAGTTATATAAGCAACCATTTCGGATTTGATCACACTACAATCCAATATGGCGGACTTCCGGTTTTTCTGGAAATGCCAGTAACTTTGTTTTTTCAAATGGAACACCCTGTATATTTTTACATATTCAAGTTCAACAGGTCAAAACAAGTCCAAACCTTATGTCAAATGTCATTTTTTTTTAAAACAATTGAAATTAAAATTGATGAATCAATTCAGTCGCATCACATTTTGATCAAAAATTAATTTTTTTCAATTGGAACCCCTATGGGCCACCTACCTGTCTCCCTAGAACATTCATTAAGGAAAAAAATGACATAATTTTTTTATTTCGGTGCAGTAACAAATTGTATAAATTCAAAAATCTACAACTAGTTCATGAGTTTCCTTGCAGTTCGAATCCAGCGCAGCCCTAGAACTAAGATAAAGGTTGTTCACCTCGAAAGATTGAATCCCTATCATGGTGAACCAATGATTTTTGATCGGGACATCAAAATTAGAGGCGGGGCAGTGTAACGGAATTTCCTGAGTACGCTCCTGAAGAATTTTGACGTGCTATATACCGGGTGACACAGGATATCAGGCCACCCCTGTAACTTCTGCATTCGTGAACCGATTTTTCTGAAATTTGGGACAGTTATATAAGCAACCATTTCGGATTTGATCACACTACAATCCAATATGGCGGACTTCCGGTTTTTCTGGAAATGCCAGTAACTTTGTTTTTTCAAATGGAACACCCTGTATATTTTTACATATTCAAGTTCAACAGGTCAAAACAAGTCCAAACCTTATGTCAAATGTCATTTTTTTTTTAAACAATTGAAATTAAAATTGATGAATCAATTCAGTCGCATCACATTTTGATCAAAAATTAATTTTTTTCAATTGGAACCCCTATGGGCCACCTACCTGTCTCCCTAGAACATTCATTAAGGAAAAAAATGACATAATTTTTTTATTTCGGTGCAGTAACAAATTGTATAAATTCAAAAATCTACAACTAGTTCATGAGTTTCCTTGCAGTTCGAATAATTTTTCAACTCAATAAGCTGTGGAAAACAACATTTCTGAATCTTGTCAACTAATTGTGTAAGTTATACTTATAAGCACGATAATGGTGTTTTTTTAAAATTCTTCTAGCGTTTTCTCGACTTACATTGCATTGGTATTCCAATTCCCGCGTCGAAGCGGTTGAATCAAAATCAACATAAGCAAAACGTTCAGTTCTGCCTCCTCACTTACGATCATCTTCTTTTCTGTGTGGGTTGTGGGTATTATTCAGCGTATAACTGACAAGCGGCGACACTGTTTTAAAGACATTCTCCGTAAATTAATAACATATCAACCTGTTCACTTCTTGTGAACTTATAATTTTGATTTTACATTTCTACTAAACTAATTCTCGGAAGTTAACTAATTTTCGAGAGTTGAGATGAAAGATGACAGCGAAACACAATTAGTTGACAAGATTCAGAAATGTTGTTTTCCACAGCTTACTAAGTTGAAAAATTATTCGAACTGCAAGGAAACTCATGAACTAGTTGTAGATTTTTGAATGTATACAATTTGTTACTGCACCGAAATACAAAAATGATATGTACTTTTTTCTTTAATGAATGTTCTAGAGAGACAGGTAGGTGGCCCATAGGGGTTTCATTTGAAAAAAAAAATGTTTGATCCAAATGTGATGTGACTGAATTGATTCATCAATAAATGACACCAAAAAAAATTTGTTCAGAAAAAATTCAGTTTTTCTGTTATTTCCGATTCATTGTGAATAGCTTCGACCAAATCTCATTCATAAAAAAAAAATACATTTATTGTCTAAACAGGATAAATCCCAATTACAAGACAGATTAATATTACAAGTTGAGGAAAGCAAATACAGGATAATTAGTATAAATATAAATACAAGATAGTTCGGAAGTTACAGTTGGAGAATACATATTCAGATAAATACAGGCAATACAGAGGGATGTAAATGTAGTATTAAGAACAGGTTGATTGTTTTAAATACAGTTTTTGTTTAACTTTGTTTTTGAAAGAACCTATTGGTTCATTAAGAATATCGATTACAGAACAGATTTCATTAGCAATTTTACTTATTGCATACATCGGTGATTTTAAAAGTATGTTGGTGTTAGGTTTAGGTAGGTGAAAGGAATATTTGTATCTACAATTGCTACGAGGGACTTGATAGTTGATTTGTGCCAATAAATCAGGGCAGTCTGTTAGATTATTTATCAATTTGTAGAGAAATAAGCAAGCACAGTATGATCTACGATTTTCTAGTGATAAACATGAAAATCTATTGAGTAGTAAATTGTTGTCGTAACCTTGAGGGGGGTAGGTCCCAACCAGCTTGAAGGACACATATTTCATGAAGAATCTTTGAACTGATTCAAGTTGATCAATATGACATTTGTATAAGGGGGACCATATCAGGGAGCAGTATTCCAATCTAGATTTCACGAATGCAATATAAAGGGCCATGAAGCAGTCCTTGTTTTGAAAGTCTTTGCACGTACGGAAGATCAGTCCGGTCATTCTCTTAGCGGCAGAAGATGTTTTGTTGTAATGATTGGAAAAGTTAAGTATTTATCCACGAGGTAAAATAAAAAAACAATTTTAATTTCAATTGTTAAAAAAAAATTACATTTGACATAAGGTTTGGACTTGTTTTGACCTGTTGAACTTGAATATGTAAAAATATACAGGGTGTTACATTTGAAAAAACAAAGTTACTGGCATTTCCAGAAAAACCGGAAGTAATATGATCAAATCCGAAATGGTTGCTTATATAACTGTACCAAATTTCAGAAAAATCCGTTCACGAATGCAGAAGTTACAGGGGTGGCCCGATATCCTGTGTCACCCAGTATAAGTAGGACAGGTGCGGGCATGCGGGATGGAGTTAGTTATTCCCCTAACACAAGTACATCCCCTGTACATCCCAGGGACGACCTTAATTTAGTACTAGGACGTCCCAGGGACATCTACTTTCCACCGAAAAGGACACCCAAAGGATGTTCTTCTGGTACGTCCCAGGGATGTACCAAGTCCTAACAATGGGCATCAAAGGGACACCCTAGGGATATTCTATAATTAAAATAGGAAATCCCAGGGACATCCCTGGGATATTTGAGGTACATCCCCTAGACGTCCTCAAATGTCCTTTTCTTTCATTCATTAAATTCGAAAAAATTCAGGGAAAATATGGAAAAAAATTAAATCCAAAGATTCTCAACGCAAACGAGTTCAATACAGAAATTAATATGTTATATTGTATTGAAATATGATAAATAAAAAAACGACGAACAAAAACTAATCCTATATATATAAATTCATGTGATAAATAAACAAAAAAAGACTAGGTGAATCAGTAGAAAATTGTACATATTTTAGGGTGTTGCATTTGTTGCAGGCATTGCATTATCTTTTCCTCTGTGGCTTCACTCCTTGGTCCTCCTGAAAAACTTCTGCAAAGCCTAGTCAATCTGTTTTTTTATTGCTAATGGCTTCAGAAGATCCTGTAACAAAGATATTATTGCAGGTGGAATTGAATTAAAAAATTACTAATACAGATATCATGTTAAAACTGTTTTAGGATTTACAATAATAGATAAAAATACTCACTAAGTATTATTACTGCCAACACCATTGGCCAACGTGAAGAGGGGCCTTAAGGGAGAAGGAAGTACTGGAAGTTCTCAGTGAACGTATGTACTAAAGTTTATGACGGCCCCGAGTTGTTTTCAGGGAAGAGTGAAATTTGATACTGGTCTTTCCCATCCAAAGGGCAATTCCATCATTATATGAGGAAAAACTTCTTAATCCTTGGAAATCCGACCCTGTTGTGCAATTCTAACTAGTAATTTGCTATCCATTGATATATATGGTGATTCAAATAGGAATCTCATAAACGGATAAATTATGGCAAAGTTTTGTATTACGGAGCCTACTAATATGAAATCAAGGAATTGCATCTAAAATCCTGGTTCCAGTGTTTTTTTTTGTTAATTTCAATTGTTTACAGAAAAATGATTGCACTGTGCTATTGGACTTTTTTGGGACTATCTCACAATATGAATGAATATTATGTAAGGGGTGTTGTTTGGCCTGTGCCACCCAATTCTTCATATTTTTTAATTCTTTAGATTTTTCGAATGCTTGGATGACATCTAACTCAATGGCATTTAAAGGCTCTATATTTAAGTGGGAGTTTTGGAAATAAAAATGCATTTTATCAGTCCTTATTTGAATCCGCTATAGATGGCACTCGGTATGAATATGTGGTTGGGTAATTTGGCAAGACATTTTCATCCTTAGGAAGAAATCATCTGCTCAAATGTCATAGAGAAGAGTAAAATGATATGCAGGATAATATTAACATCATCACCTTTTTTTTCGTGTCGAAATGTCCCTCAATCCGACGACAAAAGAGAAATGATTCACTTTAGCCAGGAAATGCATAAATACCTACTTTTAAAATTCAAAATCACAACTTTTCACAATCGAACCTACCTAGAATTTTTTCAATCTTATGATGCAAGGGACAATTCGACACCTCATGTATCTGGGTCACTTGGGATTTTTCTAAAATTTCAATTTTTTTCAATTTCTAGACGTTTCAGCGGAAAACAAATGGAACAATTATTTTAGTCGTGTTTGAAATACCCCTCAATCAGAAATTTAGTTCCGATCTGACAAAATAAAAATGATTCATTTCAGCATGGAACAATTATTTTAGTCGTGTTTGAAATACCCCTCAATCAGAAATTTAGTTCCGATCTGACAAAATAAAAATGATTAATTTCAGCCACAAAGTACATAAACGCTTCTGAAATATGAAATCACAGCATTTCACCATTTGCTAGGATTCAGCTGTATTTAGGGTCGAATATAAATAGGTAATCTATTTTGCCTATGAACTCGTAGTTTACGTTCATATTTATTTACTATTTTTTTTGTTCTTTTATTTTAGGAACCCTTGTTTTAAAATGCATTGCTTCCCACGTGTAGTATATAATTATATTTTCGTCCCCAGCACAGATATGTGGTGTTATTTTTATAATTTTAGGGTTCAATGATTTCAATACTCATTTGAATAGTATAACTTTCCCGTAATATGACTTTATATATTAATACTGGAATTATTCATAGTTTTAAATGTGATCTTCCTCAATGAATATATTCTTTCAGTTTTTATTCTTTTCCAAGCTCTATATACAGAGTATAACATATCTATACCCCTTCAAGCTAAATGATTAATTTCAAATACTTAATCATTTAGTATAACATAGTTATTATATTTATTCAATCCATAGATTTTTTTCAATTTATTGCTTTACTCTTTCATGGCATACATAAAATATAAATCCTTTATAATTTTGTCAATATAAATTCTCAAAATACATCCATAGGTAATGTCAATTTTTTTTAATACACTAAACATTTTTGGATTTACTTTACCTAACATGCACACTTACAATAATTTTTATGGTTAAAATATTCACTAAGAATAATAATAAAAAAATATCAATTGTTCAAGTAGTATTATAAAATTTCTAGATTTGCCTAACCTAACACGCACACTTACAATAATTTTCATGGGTAAATTCTTCAATAATAATAATAAAAAAATATTAATAATTAATTTCAATTGTTCAAGTGGTATACTGAAAAGTCTTGATTTCCTTAACCTAACATGCACACTTACAATAATTTTGATGGGTAAATTCTTCAATAATAATAATTAAAAAAAAAATGCAATAATTAATTTTAATGGTTCACCAAATAAAATTGTCTATCCACCTTGTTAATCATCATCACCCTCCCAAAATGATTCGGACAATGGAGGACTCTTGCAGTTCCACCTACGGGGCCCATTCACTGGAAGCCCTGAAGTATTCAGATCCTGCCGCATCTCGATGACCCTTGAAGGACCAGGTTGATTTCGGTCTCTCAGTGTTTGCTGAATATTCGTGCACTTCTGGCATTAGCATAGCGGCCAAATGTCCCGGATTTGGTTGCATCGCATACAATCAGAGTTCGCTGGAGGATTATATGCTATAAGGAGGTGTATGGGTGACGGGGTAGATACCACGGTAGTGGTTGATGGTTGCGGCAGCACTCTACTTCAGTCCATTGTGCAATGACAACAGTCGCAAATTTCCATTCCTTGAAGGCCCAACAATTTTATATACCCCGAGTGATACTTATTGAAGTACATTATACTGTAGGCCAGTTGTGCCGTGTTTAGTTTGGTGGGTACCAACCCTTTCCAATACAGGATGTCGTTCAGTGGATTGTTGACGGATTTCAACAATAGCTGCTTTCTAGTTGCCCAATCCTCGATACGGGGAAGCACTTCCAACATTTCCATTTCAAAATAGGAAATTTTTCGGTAAGTTATGCACTAATATATCTGTAATTCACGATTTGTAGTCTAAGACGTTTAGTTCAACACTGTTAAACTCTCTGAGCTTTTTACGTATTTTTTAGGGCGTAGTCTTTTAGATATATCCAAATTTCTCACACATTTAAACCTATTTCATACCTCACTTTTAATAAATCTATAATTTTTCCTTTTTTTCGTTTCATAAAGTCATTAATTTATAAAATCTTTACTATGGAAGTCCTATTTCGGATCTCTAACATTCCGATTACTGAAAATGTGTTTTAAAATTCTTGTCCCTTTTCATGTCACATTCACTTAAAATGTCCCTCAACACTTTCCATCTGGTAACACTTTCACTTTGAACCATCATGTTTCCAAGATAATTCCTTAATAGGATGGGTTTGTATCGTGGCATAAATCGGTTCCTGTCTTTGCTTCCTCTTGCGGTTTCTGGAACTTTTCTTTAGGTGATGTTGTTTATTACAAGCCAAGTAAAAGTATTCCAAATTGCAAAAAACAAATGCCCAGAACAACTGGTAATATGATGTATCGATATAGCATTTATAAAAGTTTCAATACAAAATTTTACAATTCTCCAACAGAAATATATTCCTAAAAACCCACTGGTTACATAAATCATTATTTATGTTCAAGATATTGTTTTTATCTCTGATTTCGGCAATTATTTCCTTCAAGTACCTATTTTCAGCTTCTAGAAGTTTGTTTTTCTCCTGTATTTCCACTTGTTTTCTTATAACCTCACTTGTCTCATTGCAACATACCATTTTCTGATCTCCCAGAAAAAGGAATTTTGGGTTCCTTTTTGCACAACTTTTGTGTAAAATACCATAAAAAATTATACAGACATACATTGTACAACATTTCACCAGAATTTCGCTTTTATCACCATCAAGATCACAGGCACCATCAGTAGATGCCATCTTGTATATTGGTATATTGGTATTGGGGGAAGTGTTGTGAAACGACACAAAATTTAAATCCTGGAAGAATAATTTTTATGGATAGATATTTCACTTCGTGTCCTCTCTTCGATTATTTAAAGGACAGAGGCGTTCATGCAGTTGGAACTATCATGAATAAGAGAGTGCCTGCTTTGGCAAAAAATATAATTCGGAGGTACTTTTGAAGAAATAGTAAGGCATGATGGACCACTTTCAATTACCAAATGGATAGATAATAAATCAGTGTTACAGCAGTCGCCTTTTAATCAGGCAAAAGGTTGGAAGCGCACAACACTGATTTCATATGGTTAACGCCCATTCCACTATAGACAGCGGTGTGTATGTTGGTTTGATATGTGCACTGGTGCAATAAACTGATGCCAAATAAATCCAAATAACATACACGCCTATGGTCATAACAACGAACCAATAGAATCAACCGGGTCAAATGACAGCTTGCGCCGACTTTCGCCAGGATAAATGAATATTACTGTAATGTTGTCTTCATCAAAAGGAAGTTTGCCAATTACCGATATTTAACGTTGGAATAAGAAAACCGGACGATACTTAGGAATATCTCGCCCAAATGTGTTAGTGCATACAATAGGGCAATGGGTGAGCACAACGTCAATGCTTTTCTGAATTTCTTCTTAACATGTTTGTATTGCTAATTTCGTTACATAGGGATGTTTCCAAGTATTTGAATGAATAAATGTACTACAAATTATAAAAAAGTAAACGAAATTAATTTCGGAATACAAAATGTATATAGTCCATCCAATATCAATTGCAGAAGCTGTTTCTATAGGGAGCAAATAAAAACTCACGTCGCTAACACGAGCGTATATGCGAAGAAACGGAACGAAAAATAATCTGTACTACTTGTATACAGTCTCCGTCGGCACAAAGAGCCCGCTGGTCAACGTGGACTTGAGTGACTGCTGTCTGTTCTACAACCGATTCGTCTGGGCCAATCAAGTCGGACATCAATGCTTGGGGGTGTGTCTATACGATGGGAAGTATATTTGTGTTTTAATAGCTCTGAAAGATTAAAAACCAGTAGCGTCTGTGGTCTTGATGTGTGCCGATCAAAATACGTTTTAGGATATAATAATAACCAACATCAAACAATGAAAGATATTATTTTTCTTTCTTAATGTATTTGTATAAATAAAAGCTTGTCTTTAATTTATTTTTCATTTTTCATTATTTATGAAGTATTCTTAAAACCTTAAAATATCTAAATAAAATTAGTTATCTTCGCCACTGCTGCTCACAGGATTTCGCCGGAAGACTTTTTTATGCTTCTGCAATTGATATTGGGAAAACTATAACTATCATAATTGTCAAACTGGACCCCAATTTACAATCATTATTTTTGAAGGAATAATACAAAAAAAGTCCATCTGAAAGAGTTTTTTTTTGTGGGACCGAAGTGGTTAAAAGATTCCACTCTACTCGTTTGAGTATACCATTCCTTGGCAAAATAGTTGCACCTACTGCATTAGGACAGTAGTGAACTGAAATATCACAATAATAGTTAAACAAATTTTCTAGTATACTACTACTAGTATAGCTAGTTCGAAAAACTATGGCTTTGCAATAAACATTTTTTGTTGAAAGAAAGCCATGTCATTTAATAATAATTTATTATAAATGATACAATTGGAGCTATAACCATAGAAAAATATCAATCTACTATTAATTCTTAAATAACAAATATCGAATAATATTGACCTCCCTCATTATACTCATATTCCACAAAGTACGAATATATTATAACTTATTTCAATCATTACAGCAGATTGAATAAAAAAAAGCACACAGGGATAATCAGAACAGATGAATACATGGTTAATCCGGTAATGCAGGCAAAAAGGTACCAACACAATGAAAATATTAATACTTGCCATGCTATATGAACAGCGAATAAGCTGAAAACAAAAAAGATACTTTAATGAAAATACACTGGAGAAAATGTTTTACTTACATATTATCTTTTCCTTTAGCTGCTTTCAGTGTCTTAATAGGATCTTTATTTAAAAAGACTCTGGCTCCCTGAGTTAAACCCCTGAAATACTCCTCCCAATTTAATGTACTCAAGTCTAAACTGAAATCAATTTGGTCATCTTTGTTCAGCCAGTCCTAAAATGAAACACATCTTCAAAAGAAGTCACAGGGGCGTTCCATAAAATTCGTACGCAAATAGGGAGCAAGGAAGGGGAGTCTGACCTGACGCCTTTGATACCCACATCAACTTTATTCCTAATTTTTGTAAAAATATAGAGTTTATTTTTCTTTTGCGATATGAAGGAGAACTTATTCGTTGCATCTGCCATTATGGTTGAATGTGAATCAATGTAATCATAGTCATGAAGTCATGACAAAGGGATGATATTGATAAATGGTTCGACATTTCCTAAGGATCAAATATTTATGTGGACACAACAGCCTAGATCGTCATCATATACGTACTAATAATTGATGAGGCAGCCAGACTGGCGATGCAACGCAATCTACCTGTATATTAACATAACATTAGGAGGGCTTTTGTTTTGCCATATGATTATTAGTTATTGACGTTTTAACGATCAAATAGACACTCCCGAAAAAACTCCTTTTGAATATGAACTGGTTCTCATTACATACAAGACCTTCAACCGAAAATAATGGCAAGAAAAGTGCATAACTTAACCGAATGTTCTTTTTTTTCAACATGACTGAAATCTGTCAGAAATACAGACTATTGATATATTATTGAATAATCAGTATTTACCTGTAAATCCATAGTCTTCATGGCAGAAAATTTCCATTCTGAAAAAATGAATTTTTCCAGCATATCAAGTGAAGAATTGACGTTTCTATGTAACTTCATCAAACTAGAAATAGAACGGAAAATATCATTATTTTTCTGATAGACATAATAGTATTATTATCAATGCTGAAAAAATTACAGAGATTTTACATGCCATTCTCCTGCTGTTTACATTTAGCAGCAGTAAAAAACAAATATCCACATTTACAGATATATAATTGTGAAGCCCATTATATGAAGAGGTCAGCCATGATGTAACACCCTGTAAGGAGTTATGTTATTGTTGTTTTTTTCTGGCCTTAATGAAAGTATCCATTTTTCTGAAAATTATGAGTTTGAAATTTTTTTATTGTAAGAAATAATATTCATATATGGTGGTTACTGGAAGTCAACCATCAATCTTCGATGGGAGATTGAAAAATAATCCATTATCGGTTTAGAGTTTAATTGTTTATTTAACTTCAGATGTTGTGTTAATATTTCTTCACACAGTCAAGTGTTATGATCTAATTGCCGTTGTGCTAGAATTATTCAGGGAAAGACTTCATCTAGAAAAATCACGCAATAATTAGTAGCCAATAGGATTTGACTATGCAAAAGTACCACTTAAATGAAAGACCAATCAGGGATTTTAAAATGAAGCTACGCCCTGACGCTAACTTGGAGCGGAAAAAAAATTGAGATGAAAGAATGAATTCGGTCTGCGGGCTTCACCCGAACAGGCACGGGCGCAGTGGTTCGGTGGAAAATGTTTGGTAACAGATGCGGGTTTTTTATACGACAATGGGGAATAATATTTTGTTTGACTAAAATTTCGAAGCGTCGAGACATGTTTAAATGAAATTTCGGGATAAAGTGAGTTTTTCGTGAGTCAAAATGGGTGGTGTACTTTAAGTATGGGATTTTTATTGTATCGGTAGATATATGAGTGTCTATGAAACATGGGACAGAAAATTGGAACAATTATTTGGAAAAATTGGTTATTGGAGGCAATAATTGTTCTACATGGTAAGTGCAAAGCTTTTAGGAAAAAATTAGTTTAATGCTGGCTTTAATTTTATTGTTGGGGTGAACCACATGTACAAAAATCGTTCGTATTCATGCAGGGGTACTACCTGTTCTGGTATTGACGCCAATGTACAAAAAGTTTTATTAAAATTAGGGAATTATCAGTAAACATAAAATATGAGGGTTTTACGGGAAATATGGATTTTATTTGTTTTAAAAATAAAAGTATGAGCTCATCTTTTATTGAAATAAATTTGGTGTTGATCGATGTTTTAAAATGTATGGTTTCAATCTCTGGTTGAAGCTAGATATGATTTATTTGTTCATTTTATTATATTGTTATTGTCTTTCGGTGTTATTTTTAACGATGTTATATTTTTTTATGCTTTTATCCAATAGAAGGATTAAAGTTATTTCGTGTATTATTTGAAAATAGAGTAAAGCAAAAGAAAAATTGAATTAAATGTAAAAGTAATTTTATTTGAGAAAAAAAGTATATACCTATATATATATTTTTTCATATTTAGAAAAAAAAAATATTTGAGGAAAACAATACTATTTGATTCATTGGAAAAGAGAAGTTGTTCAAAAAAAGACCTCGCATGTTAAGCCGAGGCCGAATTTATTGTCCTGAAGGACTAAAATTAATAATTCATCAGTGCCTTACAAGAGTTTTTCAAAATCTGGTGAATTAAATTATTTTAAAAATATGTGGAATGTGTCGAAAAATCTATTTTTGGTCATTCCGCTGGTGACAGCTGCCCGTATAATTTTCAAAATATTATATGTATTCTTTTGGACTTATTAGAAACAAAAAACCAGATAGTGTGACTATATGGGACATCAGAGAAAGATAGTGTTAGTAAGTATGAATAATTTATTGTTTAAAAGTACGGTATATTATTGACCAGTATAGTATACATTTCTCCGAGTAATATAAGAATTTAATTATATATTTTTTCGATATTTTTTTATAAAAACAAAGAGTATGGTTTAACAATAGCTACTACTATTTGTACAACTGGTGACATCGGCAAAATAGTTTTTTTTTTATTAAAATAAAAAAGTTGTCAATAGTCAATTGACGAACTTTTACAATGAACCCACGCTACCCAAAGTAATTAAAGAGTGTATTTCAATGCAATGGTAACATCCCTACTAACACACACTTACAGGGGTAAATATTTAAATTTTTTGTTGAAACGGGAAAATGAATACAAAAGAAGGCTTACGATGATGGAGCAAAGGAAGTTGGAAACCCATTAAATCACATAAATCATCAGCCATGAGGAATGGGAAAATTCAAGTAAAAAAATACACAAAATTTCACAAGTTATCAGGCTCTTACCAACTGTCAAATCATGTAAGACATAAAATGGACATTATAAGAAAAACATATTTTTTTCTTTTGTGGCTTCACCCAATGCCCTATATTTTGTTTTCATAGTTGATTGAAAAATTTACCAGTAAAAATACAAAACCCATATAGGATTCTCTATTATTTTGACAAATTCCCCAGTCGACATCAACAAGTCCATATATGCTTTCATCACTTTTTTTAAAAACTAGGCCATAATTGATTTCACCTTTCAGATAATTCAGTATTCTTGTGGCAGCACTCCTCTGATCCTTCCCATGATTATTGTTGAACTGGCTAAGGAAACTAACAACGCATGGAATGTTAGACCGGGTACTTTCAGCCAAATAGATGAGTGATCCAATCAAATTTTGATAGAGGAACAAATTTTCCTGTGTTTGATTTTCGGACTTTTCCAGTTTTTCCCTGATATTGAATAGTATTATATAACTCTTCGAATCGATCATACCAAAATTTTCATTCAAATATTGTATGTACTAGTCCATTCAACACCAAGACAATAGTGAATTGTATCCAAATCATTCATTTCAAATTGTATCTAAAGATCATTTTTTATTTATGTCATCCTTAAACCAGATTATTTTATTTCCGTATTTCCTAACTAAATACCTCATGGGTCCGTTTCCAAAGACTTCCAACCATTTTCTTCCAGATTGACATAGATCATATAGTGCCTTTTTGACAACATAAACTTTTGTTTTCTTCCTTCCTTGTATTTGTGACAACCATTTTCTTGCTCGCGGTCAGATTATTTTATTCTCTTCATTCCTTTACTTATATTTCTCCTAATTTCCATTTCTCTTTCAAATATTCGGTCACTTTATTAATATAACTTCTTCAGTAGCTCCATTTAGATATGCTGTCCTGACATTCTAAATCATTCATGAAGTTCAATGCCATTAAAGTCCGAACAGAAGTCATCTGAACAATCAGGATGAAGGTTTCATGAAAATCGATTCCTGGTAGTTGAGTTAAACAACAACAAATGAGCTGTTGCTTGCTGTTCCAAATGAAGGAATCAACGCAGATTTCAAAAATGTCAAATTTCAAACGTTGTTTTTGGTCAAGGCTATGAATTCTTTAGGGATGGCAGATTTCCATTTTTCCTCATCATTGTCTCATGTTTATTTATGTTATATTTGCAGTTTGATATCCTTTTTTAGGTCTTCCTTTTTCTAGTTTTCCCAATTATTGGCCTTTCTATCCCTTTCTGTGATCCTCTGATGATTGTGTCAATGGTTTACTATCCTCCATTTCCATGACATATTTCCTTCAGTTTTAAGCTTGTTCTGTCGATGTTGATGGTTGTTTAAAAATGTCAACGCCACTTTGAAATGATGGTTCCAAATTTTCCATATTAGTCTTTGGAAAAAACTCATCAAGAAATTTAACGTCACAAGTAATTTTAACTTTTTTTTCATTAACTTCTGAATGTACTTTACTGACAAATTTGAAATTTTCCTAGTTTATTTTTTTCCAGAATACCAAAAACGCAGGAACATATCGGAGAAAATTAAGTAATTTCCCTTCTTAGAACAGATAATCAATATTTTTTACTTCCAGGAGGAGAGCAAACCTAAACTATGGAAAACAATACGTTTTTTCATTGACTAACAAAACTCGATAAGGGAAATTTCTGAATAGCCAATAAAAATACATGCTTTGAACTGCCTTTTGCAGGTTCTCTCTAAATAAGCTTCAAGAATTGCAGTTGCTATCGATCCTTTCAGCCCAAAGGATTAAGGTAGATTCGATTCTATCATCATACATTGTGCAATTTCAAGTATGTTCTGTTTTTCCTTTCTGCAATATCGTTTTACTGGGGTCAATAAGGAACATAAAATATTTTTACACCAAAAACGCAGGGGCATACTCTACATATTGTAACAATATCAATATTATCTTTAGATGTTTTTTTGATAAGTACATTTACAAATCGTCAATAAATTGCTTGTCTGAGACCGACTATGTCCTAGAGCAAGGCATGATGTAGTTGAGATTGTGAATTTTGCATCTAATATTTGATACAGTTATAGATGTAAAGGATAAAGTAGTGTTTTATTTCTTGCACACCCGTGAATGACGAGTGTAATTTTATAACGAATTACAGTGGTTAAAAATCACTGTGCCGGCGTTCACTAGATATCTAGTATGGAAACGCCCGCACAGTGATTGAATACTTTATTCATAAATGCAACGAGTGATTCATCTTCCCTTCTTCTCTCCAAATACGCACGGAACAGCTCGGTGTTTAGTTTTAAGATCCAGCAAAAGAGAAAGACAATAATGTTCAAATTAATTCTCCTTATTTTTTATTTATTCGAGTCAGAAGCATCTTACATTATATATAACTTACAGTTAGGTATACAGATATTGTTTAATTATTCAAACTAAGAATGTCTTGCCCAGTATTGGGCGACGTCGATTGCGTTTGGTAGAGCTGACATCAGATCTTCGTGGGTGCATTGGGTGGGGCACAGCGGGCATTCGTACATGTGTGAAGTCTTCTGGGGGGCGCCACAGTCCCATAGGGTGGAGCTCACTGGGTATCCCCATTTGTTCGGGGTGACCCTAGATCTTGCAGTTCCAGTTCGGAGTCTATTCAGAGATTTCCAGACCTCCCAACTCTCCTCTCTCCCAGCAGCTAGGTTTTCGGATGGAGTCATCCAATGTTGGTCTTTGGTGGCTTTCCAAAAATCGATCCTAGACTTGTTCATTTGTTCCTGGAAATCTGAGGTGGTTGTTAGGAAGCTATTTCTTGACTTTAGTCTCTGGTATGCTGGTTGCAGGCCATATGGAGGGTGCCGCTCAGAAGTTGACGATTTAAGTCTTTCCTTATAGGCTACAGCTTGTCTTCGGGCAGCAGGCGGGGCTACCCCCGCCAGATGGTAAACTCTATCCAAGGGGGTGGGTTTCAGGCATCCTGTAATAAGTCTACAACTCTCATTCAGCGCAACATCAACTTGTTTGGCGTGTACTGACTTATACCATACTGGGCAGGCATATTCCCGGGAGTAGCATAGGGCTAATGCGGTGGTTTTGACGACACTTGGACTAGCACCCCAAGAGCTACCTGATAACTTCCTTAGGATGTTGTTCCTCCCGCTCACTTTCAGTTTAGTGTTCCTACAGTGTTGTTTATAGGTTAGGGTCCTGTCTAAGGTGACTCCGAGATATTTTGGGTTTGGGCAGTGCTCCAGTAGTATTCCATTCCACCTTACTTGCAGCTTTCTAGATGCCTGTTTGTTGCAGAGGTGAAAGGCGCATACTTGAGTTTTTGCTGGGTTTGGCCTTAGCTGGTTTTTATTGTAGTATCGGTTCAGTTCTTCCAGTACCTCAGTTAGACTTTGTTCAATGTCTTCAAAATTGTTTCCCTGCGCAGCTATTGCTCGATCATCAGCATAGATGTAGCTGTTAGTTTCGATGGGAAGCGTTGGTCGTTGGTATATATATTAAATAGGGTGGGAGCCAGCACGCTGCCCTGTGGTAGACCGTTCTTTTGGTTGCGCCACCTACTCTGCTTTCCCTGGAAATCCACATAGAACATACGATTCTGGAGCAAGCTCCTTATGATGTTTGTGAGCTTAAAATCTTTGGTTATCTCGTAGACTTTCCGCATTAACATCCGAAGGTTAATAGTGTCGTATGCTACCGTTAAATCTATAAAGACTACTCCTGTAACTTTGCGCTTTTGGTACCCATCCTCAATGAACTGCGTCAGATTGAGTGCCTGTGTGGTGCAACATTTTCCAGGGCGGAAGCCAGCCTGTTGTGGAATGAGGAGGGGTTCTATGACTTCTGTTAACCGGTTATGTATGATCCTCTCGAAAATTTTGTAGATCTGACACAGGAGGGAGATGGGTCGGTAGTTCTTAGGGTCACCAGGTTCCTTACCTGGTTTGAGGATTGCTATCACCTTGGCTTTTCGCCATATGCTTGGTATTTGTCCAGATTCTAGATTAATTCTCCTGCACATCCCTTACTGTTTTCTGATTGGTTGCTAATTATGTTCTTTTATTCACCAGCCAATCAGAAAACACTAGTAGAATGTAGCAAACCTTTGTTTGTAAACCGTGCATGCGAGAATCTTGCTTGGCAACAGTGTTCAGTTCACCCAATGTCTGAATCATATTTATAATGGCCGAGATTTTTCAAAACAAAATGTTATTACGAATGAATGTTTCTTTTTTCAATAGTGTTGTGTCGTTTTTGTTTCCTACCAGTGACTGTGATAATTATGATAAGTGCCTCAAAGCAGAGTATGAAGTCAACTAGTTCTGACTTTATCATCAGTTTGGATATAACAAAGTTAGATGGTTTCTTCACTTTGAAATTGAATATCTATCTTAGGCAGGCTGCAATGTATACATTTACCATACCTTCTTCTACCTTATTCAAATGTCGAGTTAAATGTTTATTGCATTCGGCAATTGCTGAAGTTTTCCTCTGAGCAGGTCACCTGAAATTAGGCGAGTGGCTCTACCCAAAATTTTGTCGAATTTTACAAAGAACAAAACATGTTTTCAATTTTTATTTCAGATTTTTAACCACTGTAATTCGTTATAAAATGGCATTCTACACTCGTCATACACGGGTGTGCAAGAGGGTAGATTACACCCTGTATAGTACATTATTGTACTATTGTAATTATAACATATTGCAATAATAGTGGTATTTATTCGCAAAATAAAGAGTACATTCTTGGCTTAAATGGTATGTGCGAAATAATACCTGAAGTTTTGATAAGTGCAAGACACGTGTTTCGAAGGAATTAAGATTTAAAATTTAGATTAATAATATAAGAGAACTGGTATAATTATATCAATCATACATATGTGAATCAATGAAAACACAGGAAAATTAATTTCTCTTAAGAAATTGTTCATTTATAATAACTTTTGTTTGTACCTATGTATAATTCTGCATAAAATGAGGCTGCGTGAAGAATTTCATCAGGAGATAGCAACAAAGATGTCTAAAAAATAGCCAATTATAGGTAAAAATCTTTTTTTCTGTCATTACCCTAAAATATATATACTGTTTGAAATAGAGTAGACTATGTAGACTGGTTCATCTGGAATTAATTCGTGTTGTAGTTTTTTTTTTCATGATTAAAGACTGTATGAAGATGAAGATTTTAATTTTACAAGACCAGTTTTTATTCTACCTAAAGTTAATTTTATGTGTGATCAAATTCTTATTATCATTACTTGCAATGTGGCCATTTCAAGAAATAATATTTTGCTGAAAGAATTCTCTATATATTAAATTTTCATGGAATTGAAATTAAATTGATGGCCGACCTCAAAATGATGGGAATTCAGTGCTGTTTTATTATTTTTGTTTTTATTTTTTGGAACAGTCATAAATATGATGTTTTAACTTTTGTTTCAAGTACTCTTTCGTTTGTCAAATATACACCAAGTCACAGTCCGTACATGGTATTTGATAAATTATACTGATATTTTCCACCAAAGGTAACTTATTTAGATAAGGTTTTTAATCACGAAAAAAACGAAAAAACTACAACACGAAGTCATTCCAGATAAACCAGTCATTTTGGTATGATCTCGAATAACAATTCTGTGGTGTATTAGTTCCAAACGTACTCCTCTTTTCAATGACTTTTAAGATTTGTTATGACAATTCAACTCATGTATAAAAAATCGAATATGCCACAGTGAAATTGTCAGTTTGACAGCGGCAAAAGTTAGATGCAACTTTTACAGCGACAAATGCACTAGTGGTTTTTTCACTTATTCATTTGTTTATCAATTATCGCGGTGTTGGTTGCCAAAATAAATAAAGTTTGTATTGATATGTTTCTACATTTCTTATTCATTAAATTGTCCTGCCGAATTATACTCGATGTTTGTATTGATATCAGGTAAATTTGTGTTGTTCAAATTCTAAACTGTTTCCTTTAGCAATTTGACTCGAAAAACTGTCAACCTAAAAACGCTCCACCTTCGGCGTCGCGTTTTTAATAGTTGACAGTTTTTCTCGTCTAATTGCTAGGCAACAGTTTCTCATTAAACAACCCAAATTTACCCGATGAATCAAAC
Source organism: Gonioctena quinquepunctata (assembly GCA_018342105.1). Taxonomy (NCBI): domain Eukaryota; kingdom Metazoa; phylum Arthropoda; class Insecta; order Coleoptera; family Chrysomelidae; genus Gonioctena; species Gonioctena quinquepunctata. Next base: position 31,237 of record JAFIRS010002085.1, on the reverse strand, counting down.
CTCGTCCATTATAAGTGACAATTCAACTCATGTATAAAAAATCGCATATGCCACAGTGCAATTGTCAGTTTGACAGCGGCAAAAGTTAGCTGCAACTTTTACAGCGACAAATGTACTGGTGGTTTTTTCACTTATTCATTTGTTTATCAATTATCGCAGTGTTGGTTGCCAAAATAAATAAAGTTTCCATTGATATGTTTCTAAATTTCTTATTCATTAAATTGTCCTGCCAAATTATACTCGATGTTTGGATTGATATTGGGTAAATTTGTGTTGTTCAAATTCTAAACTGTTTCATTTAGCAATTTGACTCAAAAAACTGTCAACCTAAAAACACTAAACCTTTGGTGTCGCATTTTCAATAGTTGACAGTAATTCTCGTCTAATCGCTAGGCAACAGTTTCTCATTAAACAACCCAAATTCACCCGATAAAATACAAACCTCCCGTGCAATTATAAGTGACAATTCAACTCATGTATAAAAAATCGCATATGCACAGGGCAATTGTCAGTTTGACAGCTGCAAAAGTTAGCTGCAACTTTTACAGCGACAAATGCACTAGTGGTTTTTTCACTTATTCATTTGTTTATCAATTATCGCGGTGTTGGTTGCCAAAATAAATAAAGTTTGCATTGATATGTTTCTAAATTTCTTATTCATTAAATTGTCCTCTCGATGTTTGTATTGATATCGGGTAAATTTGTTTCCTTTAGCAATTTGACTCGAAAAACTGTCAACCTAAAAATGCTCCACCTTCGGTGTCGCGTTTTTAATAGTTGACAGTTTGGGCTGGTATCCTGGGAAACCTCATCGTTGAGCCTCTTTTTTTAAATACTAATTTAACTGGTGAGGTTTATCTGGATCTGTTGCAAAACGCAATAGAACCGTTAATCCTTGAAATTTTGGAAGATAATCCAGATGAATTCGGCAATTTGGAAATAACATTCCAACAGGATGTTGCTCCTCCACACTATTACGGTGCAGTAAGACGGTATTTGGATGAGGAGTATCGTGGTAGATGGATTGGACGACGAGGTTCAACGGAATGGCCAGCTCGATCACCGGACCTCACACCTTTGGATTTTTTTCTGTGGGAGTACCTTAAGACGAAGGTTTACGCCACTGAACCTGACAATATTGACGTTTTAAAACAACGTATTGTTGCAGAATGTGAGGCTGTTTCCGCAGACACATTTGAAAAAGTACGAGAAGAGTTTAAAAATAGGATATTTCACTGTCAGGAAGTAAATGGAGGTCACTTCGAGCAATTTCTTTAAGTAGATACTGATTCTTAAATCTGTAATTAATATCATACTGAATGGAATTTAAATTTTAATGTTTACTAATGAGCCATTAAAACTGCTATAAACACAAACAAAATTAGTATCATTGAATAGGTTTTTTCGATACCTTTTAAAAGAGGTGTCGCTTGCCGTAGGGTTCCATTTAAAATTATTGGTCGCAATGGCCTTGTGACGTCATCTTTGATGATTTCGTCATCTATCATCACTAGTAGGGAAGTTTACAACCTTTAATATTCAGTTTCCAAATTTCACTTGTTTATGTATAATCGTTCCAAAAATAATAGGGGGGGAGGGACTTTTGAGAAGCACTGTATGTCTGTAACTTTTATTGTAGCCCTGAAAAAGGCGAAAATTTCGCCGGAATGTTGGCAGTAAAATTTGAGTTTTACTAGTCAACTTGCTCGTAATCTGTGAACAAGAAAAATATCTTCTTTAGATGTAAAAACAGGATACATTATGAAATATCTCATCCACTTCAAACTGATTCTGATACTTTGTCACCATCATTTGTCGCAAAAAAAAAGTTAGAAAGAGAAAAAAATGTCCGTCCTACTTTGAGGCTTTATTCTGATCCATCAGTCAAAGAAAGTTTACCATAAATTAGTGTTCTCTAGTTTTATGATTTACTTTCATTTACATGCATTTTTATCAACCGATGCATACAAAAAAATACTCCGTTGAAAACTGAAATACGAGGTTTTTCAAATACTTCTGGTTATTTTATAACCACCTTATTTCCTGAGTTTTTTTCGCGAAGGATTTTATGTACAACAAAAATGTATTATAGAGCAAAAAATTGGGAAATGTACTTTCAAATGTTAATAACTTTCAAATACACAATTATTTTTGTGACAAAACACAAATTTACTAATTGTAAACAAATGTTTTTTATAAGTGAACCATTTGTTAATTGATCTATATATACACTAAAAAATTGAACCCTCTGAATCAAACTGTTCTCAAAATATAAATTGTCGAACCACTCATTGGACTGGGACAGACCAAGAAATTTATTGACTGAGATTGGCTTCTATCAGCATACTTTTTGTAGATTCAACAAGAGTAAGATTGAACTTTTCAGCTACTTGCTGCAGTATATATGGAAGTGTTTTCCGATGTTGAATCCCGCAGCTTTTTAGATGTTTTCCAAGCTCGTTGTTAAAATATAATGTCCCATTGAGCATTGATTTTTCTGCTGGTTTCATTAACGACTTTTGCTTCAAATTCCTTGAATTTATCAGATACTTCTGATTTTAACTGAAGAAAATATTCAGAACCACCGATTGAAGTAGCTTGCATTGGTACACAAACACGAGAATGGATTAGGTCTAAGATATTTTCGGCCCGCTGATTTTTCCTTTGATGCAAGCTTCATAAACTAACTTTTAAAAATAGATATGAGTAACTATATTTTTTTAGTATTTACAGATTGTATATTCAAATGGCGCATATGTCTGTACCTCAGTTCATAAATCTATGATGAACTGAATGTATTTTCAGATTCTCCGCTTGAATTACATAATACATTTGTTTTTAGGGTTATTCTGCAATCATGGAGATTGTCGAATACAACAAGTTCATTGTGATATATGTATCGTAGCTGAATGTAAGAACACACTAGATATTTTATGTTATGAGCCCAGTGAACCAAAATTTCAAAGAAGTGTATAACAATATCAAATGGGATACAATGATAAACTGAGGATAGCTAAACAAAATCGAATTGTAGCTGTGATATGTAACTCAAACAATAAGCTTAAAATTGTTTGGAAATTGGTAAAAGAAATTAATGGGGCCAATAGCTGTGAAAAAAATATCAAAGTAGATGGAACAACTAAAGAAATAGCTGATTTAGTAACCACAATAGAGGATCTCATATTAAGTACAGTTTCAAATTGATCAGAGAAAATCTAAGCAAATGCAAGTTTACAGCAAGCACAAAGATGCGTTTTTGTAAACAAGTATATTAAATACCAATAAAACTAATGTTCTTTTGTTAAAAAAATTCTGTTATAGTCTGAGACTAGTTTCACCCCAACCCAAAATTGATTTTTCAATTCATAATTTAAATAACAAGTAAGAGCCAAAGGAAATTTTATCAAGTGTTTTTTATATTAATTTGTGTAAAAACACACAAAATTGACTGTTGATCTATTTTATACGGAAAAAATTGTGATATTGTCAATGAATAACCTTAATAAATCATAATGAACACATTGAATATGGTAAGTATAAAGTTTATGAAATGACTTACATAGGACGACCTCCGGTGAGACGGGTGACAGTATCCAATATGATAGCAGGAAAGAAATGAACAAATAAAGCAGAAATCTTGTACCAAGTGATTGAGGGTAGAAACTTCAAATGTGGATACCATACTGCACTCTTCAGTGGATATTGATGAAGGTAGAAATTGATCTTCTCTTCTACGGATGCCCATCGAAACGGATTTCTTGTACTCGATGTTGCATGATAAACAACAACTTCGGTGGGCTTTGTTTGACCTGAATTATAATGTGAATAATATTAACATATTTTTATGTAATTTAAGTGAAAATAAATAAGTAAAAGTTCCATAACACATCAAAATCACTCAATACCAAAATGATATGACACAACTACACAATTTTGCTCCCAACACATTCAGCAAATGAGCATGTTATTCTCCACAAATAATTAATCGTTTCATCCATTTGATCAACATCTGAAACTCTTGTCCGAAACAATGGGTATTTTAACATGAATTGTCATTCCGATTTTTTAAAAGAAAAATTAACCAACTATTTTCCTTGATTTAGTTTTATTAGGAACATTATTTTTATTGTCTCAGAGCATATATTTATAACTGTCCAAAGATTAAATATCATTCAAACATTACTACTTTGGCAGTATGATTAAAAATTCAGTATTTTTTAGTTACCTGCATAAAAACCAGCAGTTAGCAGATTGTTGATAACTAAGTCAACTGGTATATAGTCATAAACCAATTCCTTTCCAACAGGTAACCTGCGAACCACTCCTTTTGCTGCACCCATCAAAAAACCCTGTGGCCCATTTTTACTTATGGTCCAACCTGCAACAGGTTCTTTCCAAGCCCCAACAACTAAAAAAAGTACCATATTCATCTATAAATAACTGAAGACAGAAAGAATAGAATTAATAATATAAGGGTCAGTGACCAATAACTCGTTATTTCACGATGATTTGTTGAATGGAAAATAATAAAAATTTGAATTTGAAAATGAAAATTATACGAAAGGGATTCCTGAAGTGAGTGTGTTTGAAAGTGTTTTAACCGTCAGCTTTGCAAGGCAACCTTCAAAAGATACTAAGACAATATGAGCGTTACCATTTCAACACTACTTGGCTGAAAATCGAGGAAAGTCCAAGAGATTGATACCTATACTATGTTCATTCTATGAATATCGACGATGTAAACAAATGTTGAGATTTTATGGCTGGTCGGTCTAACCCGAATCCCATGTTCGCTATTGGTCGATAGGGCATAAAATCTCCTACATACCAAGAATATTAGTCACCTATCTCTTGCCGTCTAATGACACAGCCAACATTTTTATGTTTATTCCAATGTACCACAGCAAGATTTGAATCTACTTGCCCTCGAGAGAATTTGATACTAAACTCGTGCCTGAGAGCACTTGTCCGTAAGGTGCATATTTCAATTAATTTTTAAGTATCACAAACAATTTTCTAGTCATTCTACTAAAACATTAACGAGATTAAGTATGGCAACATACTGTTGAATTGAAGATTTCATTGAGATTTATTGTTTTGAATAATTTGGTTGTTATGGTTTAGATATAAATAAAGAGTTGATTTTGAGTGTGAAAAATAATTTATCAATTTCTTTGATTTTCTACATTTTCTCTGCTACTGATTTGGATACTGATATTCAAAAGGTTATGGGCCCAGATTACTGAAACTGGATTCGCTGAAGAAAATCAAGAAATTTGCATAATTTCACCAAAATATTTTTTGTGGAAACCTGAACATTCCCTGACAAGTTTGACAAGAAAACAAACTTTGTAATGATGAATGAAAAAATTGATACAGCTAAGATAGTTAAATTTAACGAAGCAACTATCAACTGTGGAAATTCAGCATTTCTATTGCATTGAGAGCCTGTGAATTGATGGACATAGTGATAGGCATCGATAGTAAACCTGAAGAGGAATAGCCAAGCAATGGTCATTTTTCAATACCATTTGTGAAGAATATCTTACCCCATTAGTAAATTGTCACACTGCCGCAGATATGTGGAAAAAATTGATCACCATTCACTAACAGAAAACAGAAGTTTCCAAACATATCATATACCAGAATTTTATGACCTCAAAATGAAGAAAGGTGCAAAGATAGCTACATTCATTTCGAAGTTGAGTCACTAGTAAAGCAGTTAGAAGACAGGGGTGAAAATATATCGGATGTGGCCAAGATATCGAAAATAATCAATAGTCTCCCTTCCCAATATGACATGTTTGTTACTGTATGGATTCGTTGATTACACAAAGCAAACTTTTACTGAACTGATAGCTCGGTTATTGAAAGAAGAGCAGAAACAATCAAAGAGACATGAGAATGAGGAATCATTAGCGCTCCAGACCCAGTCTCTAAGTATAAAATCTGATAATAGAAGAAGCTTAACAAAACCAAAAAAATACAAGATTTGAAACGAAGAACAAAATGTAGGTTATGCAAGCTTACTGGTCATTGGTGGCAGAATGTCCAGAAAGAAAGAAAATGGTAACTCGAGAATTTCTGTCAAAAACGATGCTGAAGCACTGATCTGCAATCATGATGATCTTCCAAACTAATAGCAAACACCGAAGAAGGCAATGATGTTTTGGTTAGCTGATTCAGGTGCAAGTGCTCATATGTGCTATCGACAAGAATGGTTCCAGTCCCTTAAAACTCGTTCAAGATAATATTGTTGTTCAGGTAGCCGACAATAAAGTTATCACACCAGTTGGCATCGGTGACATTTCAGTCAATGCTTTGGTTGGACGGGAATGGAAACCAAAATACTTTCCGATGTCCTCACATACCCGAATTAAGAAGAAATTTGCTATCTGTTGGGAAAATAACGGAAAAGGGTTCACCATGATAGCCAAGAAAGATAGATGTGAATTCTTCAATCCAGCAGGAAAATTGAGCTGCGAGGTATCAAGAAAGGCAATATATTTCAAATGCTGATGAAAGTAGAGTTGAAACTCGAATGTAATTCGGCTGCAGTTGGCAATCTCAAGCTATGGCATGAAAGGCTTGGTCATATAAATGAAAAATATGTGAAAGATACGATTGAAAGTGGAGCCGTTGAAGGAGCAAGAATAGAAGGAGAAGATAATTCCATTTGAAGGCTGCCAGTTCGGTAAACAATGTCAAGAAGTTTTTCTGAAAGTACCAGAGCAAGAGCCTACAATCCTGGTGAATTCATTCATACAGACGTATGTGGACCAATGAACGTGATGTCACCAAGTGGATCACAATATTTTTTGCTTTTCAAAGATGATTGTACTGGATTTCGAATAGTCTATTTTCTCAGATACAAATCTGAAGTATGTGAGAAATTCAAAGAATTCAAAATTCTGGTAAAACGACAAACAGGAAATGTGATAAAAGTTCTTCATTCAGATTGTGGAAAGGAATATATCAACAAAGATATGACAAATATTTTCAAAAAGGAAGGTATTGTTCATGAAACATCGGCACCTTATGCGCATGAACAGAATGGAAAATCTGAGCTGGAAATACAACTATTACAGAAAGTGCACATCAATGTTATATGCATAAATGTTTCATTGAATTATGGGCTGAACCTGTAAGTACCGCAGTTTACAATCTGAATAGAACACTTCGAGGAAATCTGTTGATGTGACACCATACGAAACTGGTTTGGCATGAAACCCAACATAAAAATACGAAAGTATTTGGTGCGTTGCTTACATGCATCATCCTAAAGAACTAGCCAAGAAGTGGACACCTAGAAGTAGAAAAATGATTTTTGTCGGATATGAAAAAGACTCATGCAATTATAGACTCTGGGATCCTGAAAAGAAAAATCAATGTCAGTGCCAATGTGAAGTTTGATGAAACAAAAGATAACATATTTACACGAGGACAAGTTGAAAACAGGGTGATTTTTGAACTGAAATTCGGAAATGAAAGTGAAATTGATGAAAACGAAAACGGAAATAACGAGGAAAATGAATGTTCCACAGAAAGAACAATCAGAAGCAGCAATGATGATATCGAAAATAATTCATATGAGCTGAGAGATCGGTCAAAAATAAAATCTCCAGATTATTTTCATAATGCGATGTTAGTCGAGATTGGAAATCCTGCCACCTTCGAAGATGCTATGAAATCGAGACATTCTAAAAGGTGGACAACTGCAATGAATGAAGACATAAAACTCATTTTATATAGGGGAATTAGAAGAGACAATATATATGGAACAACCCAAGGCTTCAAGAAGATAATTTGCTGTCTGAAGATAATTTCGTTTGCAAACTCAACAGAAGTCTTTACGGCTAAAGCAATCCCCCAGATGCTGGAATTTAAAATTCAAACAGTTTTTACAAAGATTTGATATGAAACAAATTGATGCAGATCCCTGTATATTTGTTGGTGATATCGACGGTTTCAAAATCTACTTGGCTTTGTACGTTGACGATGGTTTGATTTTGACAAAGTCAAAAAGTGTCATCGAAAAAATATTGTCAAATCTGTCTGAAAATTTTGAAATAAAGATCGGAGATGCAATATCTTACATCGGTATTGAAATGAAAAGAAATGGAGAATCAATTTCTATTACTCAACAAGCTTTCATCAATAAATCCCTGAGAAAGTTCAACATGTTGGAATGTAAAAACTCATCCGTACCCGCTGAACCAGGAAATAGTCTGAGAAAGCCAATTGATACAAGGGAAATTGATGAAACTTTGAAGAATATTCCATACAGAGAAGCTGTCATGAATACACGTCCTGACATAGCTTATGCTGTTAGCTTTGCGAGTCAATTTTGTCATAATTTCGATCATTCGCACTGGAATGCAGTAAAAAAGATCTTCAGATATTTGAAAGCTACCATAGATTATGGTATTGTATACAGCAAAACTGGCAAACCAAACTTTCAACTGATAGGCTATACAGATGCAGACTCCGGTGGAGATTTGGATACCAGAAAATCAAGAAGTGGTTATATTTTTCTCTTGAACGAGTCACCAGTTACTTGGGCTTCTCAGAGACAAGTTGTTGCTCTATCGACTACTGAAGCCGAGTATATTGCTTCGTCAGTAGGAGTGAAAGAAATTTTATGGTTACGGCATTTGTTAGAAGAACTCAATTTTTCTCAAGAAGGTGTAACAATCATGAAAGTGGACAATCAGAGTGCGATAAAGCTTGCTAATAATCCTGAGTTCCACAAGAGAACAAAGCATATTGATATCAAGTATCACTTTGTTCTGAAGCCTCTGAAAATGGAGTCGTCAAAATTGATTATGTGGAATCTAATTTACAACTAGCTGACATTCTCACGAAGCCTTTGACCAAGGAGAAGATTTCTTCCGCCCGAACACAACTGAAAATTCAAAATCTAAATGAAATAAGGGGAGTGTTGAATTGAAGATTTCATTGAGATTTATTGTTTTGAATAATTTGGTTGTTATGGTTTAGATATAAATAAAGAGTTGATTTTGAGCGTGAAAAATAATTTATCAATTTCTTTGATTTTCTACATTTTCTCTGCTACTGATTTGGATACTGATATTCAAAACATACAAAACAAAAATTCAGTTTGTTAAGTGTTGCTACATTATTATGAAATGGAAAAACATATTCGAGCAAGTACCTAGAACAATTGAAAACCCTATGAATTCCTGAAAATAAAAACTCTAGAGCCAATATCCAAGAAATGGATCAGCTAGAACCATAATATGTAATATTCATTAATAAAAAGAGAATAATATAGTTGGAAGAATTAGTGAGGATACATACATATTTATATATACATATATATATATATATATAAAACTTCAAATTTGGAAATACACTAAAAAATGGATATTCCTTGAGGTTGCAGTCATGAAAAAACGGCCATGAGATAAAAAATCTCCTGTTCAAAAATTTAAAAAAAAAAATTTTTTAAAAAAAAAAAAAAATTTAATTACTAAGTTGAGGTTAAAGTAACTTTTATACTTTGACCTCAACTCAGTAAGTTCTTTTTACAAATATAATGTGTTTCCTATGTTATCACATTGTTCTTTTACTTTACAGATCTTGAGAATGAAATTTTTTTTCGAAAGCTAGACAAATTAACAAGAATTTTTCGACTCAACATATACATATTGTATAGGTTTTAATAGAGGGCAGTTTTGAGGAATAAGACATTTTTCAAGGTCTAGGAAATCAGCCCTCTATTAGATGTCTGTCTGTAATGCAGAATTCTTTGTTTTATCATTAAAACAATTTTTCATGAGAATGAAAAAGAGAACCTTTTTGTAGATGATATTGATATTTTTCCCAGATGCATATCATCCAAGATATTCCAGCCCTGAACTAGGCACAAAAAGGCTCTATGCTTGTCTATATTCGTGCTTATGTTCCAAAAAACTATTGTGGTGAACCCAATAACAAAGGACATCCTACAGTGCCGCCCCCCTTGACCCATATAGAGTGTTGATGAATATTCAAAATTCAAATTCTCTTAACCTTTTCACTTCACTGCGGATAGCTTTTTATGCAACTTTGTCTCCAATACAGCTGTTGAGAGCTGGGGCTGATCAACACGGTTCTCGCAGTTAGGTGAAGGAATAACCTCGCGTACTTATAAGGTTCTTGCAGTGAAAGGATATATTTATCCAGGGTCGTACTTACAATTATCTAGGGGCGACTATAATCTTGACGGGCTGTTATTTTCGCCATGAATAAGTGGAAAATTACTAACTATACTCAATTTGGAAATAAGAAAACAGTAAATTCCACGAAATTTTTAGGGATCGAAACAACCTTTTGTCTTGTCAATAAGTGGAGGTTACGATCATAAAAATTTCTTAGAATTAACTTTCTCAATTTCCAAGTGAAATATACACTCAAGAATAAAAAAAAAAAATTCAATAAATAAAAATTATTTCCAAGAAATATACACTCAAGATAATAAAAATTTATTAGATTCACTTAAATTTTATAACCATTTATATAAAAGTTCTTAAAGTTTCTGTTCGTTCAAATATTTATTTTCGTGAGCCATGTTTTTCGATGTTAGGTTATTTTTATTATATATAAATATGGAATAACAAAAATAATAAGTTCAAGATACACTGAATTATTTCCCCGAAAACCAAAATACTTGCAGGCTCAGGTCACATTGAAATGTTACTGTTACAGCAAGCCGATCTGATAAAAGAATACATGAATTCAGGAAACAATGCCTCGAAGTTCGTACCTGATGAACAAAATGCCGATTCATACGGCTCCCGCAGTGAAGCACAAGAGTTTTGAAACATTTTGTAAACGTCTCGGACTGAAACAAACTACCATCTATAGACAACAAAAAATACATTAAAAATCGGGTATTCGACCGGTAACACATAAAAAGGTCCCTCGTATTTATCCGGTTCCCGCAGTGAAAAGGTTAAAAATCTCCATTCGATAACAAATTATTCATTGAATTTATGAAGAAATCTTAATTTATAAAGTAAATGTAATTTTCTGGAAATATTTTTCATTGATGTGCAATTTCATTTTGCAAAAACTATTGGGAAGCTCATTACGCAAACTCATAAAAGTCTTTTTGTATATGCCTGATTTTCGAAGGTCAAAATCAATTATTTCTATTGTTTTGGATACGGTTTGTCATCAGTTCCACGTTAAGAGTATTTCATATCAAAGAATGATGTTCTAATGAAAAATATTTCCATAACTTCATCGAAACGAGATATTTCTGTGAGACTGGAGTTTTTAAGTAGATGATGTTAACTTTTCTAGTTGAAATTTTTATCAATCTGTAGTGAAAAACTTGAAGAATTGGCTTGGTGTTTGTATTCAGCACAAAGTAAAAAATTCCTTGTGTAATTAGTGTTTAACAATAATAACCAAATACCCCTATAATGTTTGATCACCGATGTTTTTATAACCTCCAAAAAGGTCTGCTCTTGAACATCTATGATATTCTTATTTTTCATCAGCATCTTATTTCATTCAACATATTAGCACACAAGCCTATCGGTGGGAAATCACGTCAAATTTTCGTCATTGATTATAACAATATGCATTCTGTTCCACTACGAAAATTATTATTTGGGTCGTTTATTCAATTATTATTATTGACCTGATAAATAATTGGTAATGGTAATTAGAAGTTCACTTACTCATGCTGGGTCTTACTATAGCACAGGGAATATTTTTTCCACATTTTTTAATTTCATGTTCAGCCATGTGTTTAGTAAAAGTATAAGTGTTTGGATGGTCTCCCAAAATGCCAGGCGTTTCTTTTTCTAGCTCTTCAGGGCTGAGTTTATTCACTAGCTCCAGTATTTCTTCAGGGTCTCTCGGTAATGGATAAATGACCTTGAATATAATAAGGTTTCATTGATCTATTTTGCTACTTCGAGCATTATGTTGAAAGATTACTAATTGTTTGATGCCATCTTCCGGATGTACATAAGAGATAATAAAGCAGTATTTCATATTATAAACTACCGATGGAGCAACAAATTCAAGAACTGAAAATATTCAAAAATACTATTAATACATTACAAAATGGAGAGCTAGTCATTTGGAAACTTTCAATTCAACATCGTTTTTAATATAATTCGTTTTTACTGTACACTTTATTAGGGCAAATTTAAAAAAATCGAAGTAGCTGGTCTACCCCCTGTTAAAAAAGAGTCCATTAAAAATCTTCAGGAAATAATTGTTAGAAGTTGTCAAAAGTTAATGGTTTATAATGTTTATGTGAAACATGCAGAAAATAAAACAAATTAGATCAAAGAAACAGGTGTTGGCCTGTACGACAAAATGATGTGGAATATCGGTAGGAAGATTGAAAATGCTGGTTCATCATATTCTCCTAAAGAAGAAAATTATCGGATAAATCACCTTTATGACGTTGAAAAAACTACGGAGTCATGTAGTTACATATTTTTTTTTAAGGCCAACTTTGGAAAAAGTTTTACAAAGTAAAATTGATGTTTCTTTAGGAAATCTGAAAAGAACATATCTGTGAGGAATTTTACGAATATTGGGATTCATGTATGAGAAGAGAAACAGAAAACTAGTTTCAAGTGAATAGCGGAAAATTGTACTATGGAGGCGCAAATATTTAACATCTTTGAAAACATCTAGAGAAGAAGCAAAAAGGTATATTTTATGGATGAAACTTGGTCATGTGAAAAATAGAACTGAAAGGCAAACCCTATTAGAGGATCTTTCAACTAGAATGAGGAATAAATCTCACAAATAAAAAGATTAATTGTCCCCATGGAAAGTAACACTGGTTTAGGAAGGTGTTATCTTGAATTTTGAATCTAAAAGGAAAGGGAAAAATTATTTTTGTAATAACTTCATATTTTCATTTCTATACTTTTACTTAATGTGATTATCATTAAATCAATGCTACTCTAATCAAAGAATGGTTAAAAAGCATGTTATCTCCATTAGACATTCTGTAATTGTTATGGATAATGCCTCTTATCACAGTGTGAAATTAAAAACAATTCCCATACAAAAATTGGAAAAAGGGTTCACAAAAAAGGAATTTTATCAGTGCAGCATTTATCAAAACTCCTATTGGAGTTAGTGAAGACAAACTTACTATGTAAAAGATAGTAGAAGAACTGTTCTATGCTTAATGCCATACCACTGTAACCTAAATCTCATTGAATTGATACGGGTTCAAATGAAACATCATATATGGCTTCCAATAATAAAGCTTTCAACAGAAGGTGCAACGTACATTGGTAGAAGAAAATAAATGTGGGATTTAGGTGGAATTACTGAAAATATGTTACTCAGATAGTTCCACTGAAGAATTGTTTTGATAATTAAAAGAAAAAATTGCTTTTTTGATTAATATTTTGATAAATATATCTCATTATTTATGAATAAATAATGTTACAATATGATATTCGTTTTATACTGATTTTTATTGCATGAACTGAAACTGGTTTATTAAATTCATCCTGATAATTCCAACGATTTGGTGGATGATTTTTAGTGAGGTTATATTTATGATTGTAGACTTTATTTCCTTCGTTTGAGGTAAAAAAATTAGATTGTACATACATATAATATGTAACAGAAGAATTGACTAAAAACAAATCTTAATTTGAATAACTCAGTAATTCCACCTGTATTTGGGTGTTGATTGGGTGCAACAAAAATTTAGCTGTGCGAGTTTTTCTCACTGATCACGGCACTACCTAATTGTAGGTACTCTTATTTGCAATGGAGTATAGTGGAAAAAGTGATCAAATCTCCCTACCTCTTCAGCTTCTTTTCTCCAAGAATTGACATAAGCACTACTAACATGTACCAGAACTGCTAAATTTCTGCATTCTTTTGCTAACTCTGTTACTCTCCTTGTTCCTAAGAGATTGATGTCAACTGTATTTTTGAGAGTGTCGCCAAAATCTAGAGTTGCGGCGGAATGAAATATAACATTTACTTTTTCTATTAGAATTTGCCTGTCTGCTGAAGAAATTCCCAACTTATCTTGACTGACATCGCCAGCAATAGCTTTGACTTCTGAAAACACCTAGAAAAAATAAAAATCCTGAACTAGAAATGGTGGATTTGATGTTAGCAAGCTTGATATTCAAGCAGGGCTCATTTGAAACTTGGTTGGTTTGGAAACTCAATAAGAGTTTAAGAATTTTTTTTAATACAGAATAATTCATTAAATGCAATGCATGATACATTATCACTGAAGCTTTTGATTTAAATCTAATTCAATTGTCATTACCATAATTATATATTCTATTTTAATTTATATTTCTAATTTAAGTAAAAATATCATGATTCAACGATAGTTGTAGAGCTTCCTCCATTTGAAATGAAAAAACTATATGTGCTATTTGGTGTAAAAGTGTGTCTGAGTGTATCATATGGTAGATACCCTTTAGATCACCCAACAAACCACAAAAAAGTCACTTTTACCCTAATGACACAATATACATCTGGATATTACTCCCAAAATACTATTAATTTCAGTAAAATAATCATTACATCCCAAAGTTTGTCATTTCATTATACTAGAAAACTGGAGGAAAATCCTTCACTGAAAGTAAGATAAATACATTAATTAAAGCATATTATAACTAACAACATAATTATCACACCAATCAAAAGGCAAACTTGTTTATCACACATCATTAAGGTCACCCATACGGGTTTTTTAAATTAAATTGGACGAATTATTTCTGCTTTAAAATGAAGAAAAACTTACATCGACGAGAATAAAAAAAATATAGTTTTTTCTGTGAAGTATTGTTCTTCTATTTTACACCTTTGACTGTTCAGCAAAAAGTTCGTTTTTTCTATTTTTTATCAAACAATTTTAATCTGACAAAATTAAATGCAATATGTTGAATTTCTTCTTTTTTTCTACATTAATAACCTATATAAAATTTTAAATTATATTATAGAAAGATTTTTCTGGAATGAAATTCCATGGTTAAAATAGTTATTGTTAGATCTACAGAGAATACATCTAATGGTAACAAGTGACATAACTATCTAGTAGATATGTCTGAAAGTCATAACTTGTTCAAAAATCTGAAATTGAAAACTTGCATTTTCATTCAAATGACTATCTGAATAAAAATGAAAGTTTTCAATTTCAGATTTTTTTTTTTTTTTTTTTTTGAGTTAGGGCCTTTCCAGAATATCTACCAGATGTAGTTCAATGTCCAGCGTGGCTTCAGCCGGAAGTAGTTGGTTTCTGTTAGACATTTACAAAAAATAACTTCATTTCAATCGTGGATTTTCAGTTCACAGAAAAATATTTCTATCAATATTCAATTGAGAATGTTTCCCTTTTCAACATGAATACCCCACAAGAGGTTATCTTGACGATGGAAGATAGTGACAAAAGTTTATCTTTCAGTCGCAGATGATTCCACATCTGATTTTATGAACATCCTGTTTATATTTTCAACAAATCAACCTATATAAAATTTTTAAATATAATTTACACAACTTATTTTTGGAAATAAATTCCAATGGGTCCCTTAAAATCCACTCCAACTTGCTCAGATCTTTTCACTAGAGAATACATCTCAGATGGTAACAAGAGACCAACTTGCCCCAAGTATAAAGAGGAAATGCATGAAATAATTTTCAATAACTTTTGGTTTTCGAAAACATTAGTTATGCACTTAAACATTTTGACTGTTTATTTACAACTTATATGCTTTGGGTAACCACAGCGGAAAGATTCATAGTGGATACTACATGACTTTTTGTAGGCATCCTCAGTCCCACAATTCATCCCTTTAGAAAGGAACACTACCCAACTCTATAAGAGTGGCACACATAAGAATGTTAACAATTATAGAGGGATTTGTAATTTGTCAGAGTTACCAAAAATGTTGTATTATTGGGTTACTAAAAAACTATCATGAGACCTCAAAAATATAACCAACCAACAACATGGTTTCTGTCGAGGTAGATCTACGTCAACAAACTTGTTCCTCTACCAAAATGATATTATTATGATACGCTCAAAGGAGAAATTTTAGAGTGGATCAAAAACGACCTCACAAGTAGAGTAAATATGGGAGCAAAATCTCACAACCGATATTTTTGTCAATGACGGACTTTTTGCTGATGACTTGAAAATGTTTGGAACGGTTAAATGCTGAGAGTTTGCAGTTGGACCTTAATAACTTTTCCAAATGGTGTAATATTAATTTATTGAAATCGAATTTAAAAAATGTCAAAAAATAACCATTTTAGGTATTTATGATGCTATTGATTAGGTCTATAAAGTTGAGATTGAGATTATATGTTGTGCACAGGTGAAGTCTATTTATATTACAAGCTTTAATTTAGTTTCACTTGTTAGTTCGTTCGTTAGAGTCACATCTTGCAAGTGAATTTTGACAAACTTCTAGTCGTCCGATTGATTTGAAATTTGGCAGATGCCCGGTGACAATGCATTATAGAGTTTTTGTTAGAGAAAAAACAAAATGGCGGCTCCAAGATGGCGGAGGTATGAGATTATGAATGTTTTGTCAAAATTCATAAATTCAAGATGGCGGCTTTAAAATGGCGAACGAGTTTTGTGATTATGGCCAGATTCGATTCAAAATTGGTATGTGGAGGTTTTCGGGGTCGGAGATTATGAATTTTTTGTCAAAATACATGAATTCAAGATGGTGGACGAGTTTTATGATAATGGTCCAATTTGATTCACAATTGGTATGCGGGGGTTTTCGGAGTCGGAGATTATGAATTTTTTGTCAAAATTTATAAATTCAAGATGGCGGCCCCAAGATGGAGAACGAGATTTCTGAGTATGGTCATATTTCATTTAAAATTGGTATGTGGGGGTTTTCAGGTTCGGAGATTAAGAATTCTTTGTCAAAATCTATCAATTCAAGATGGCGACTTCAGGATGATGGACGGGTTTTGTGATTATGGTCAGATTCTATTCGAAATTGGTGTGTAGGAGTTTTAGGGGTCGGAGATCATGATTTCTTTCAGCTCTAAACTTACAGGGAAGATGCTCTGTTAGAAATGAACAGATTAAGGCGAATTAACTAAAAAGCAAAAAATAAAATAACTAATAAAAAAACTTATCAAAGACAAGCTTGTAATAAAATACTTCGACAAGTTGTTACTTACCAACCATTCATTGTCCGATGAAATTAATTGGTACCTACTTTTATAAACACTTCGCGCGACAAGCTTTTTGAAACCAAATAATTCAACAAAAAATTATTAAATCATTGTCAGCGATGACTTAAATTTATTTTATATGTTTTAGTACACGGCTTAAATAAATGATGGAGGGATGTAATTTTTTTTTTCAAGATATTGTACCTATCACATGGGATTTTTTTCACATTCACATGAGATTCAATAGTGATGTATACAAGTATTCATAATTACACAGTATTTTTAATATGAATATGCTAACACATAAAAGAATGGAAATCGATCCATAAATTCAATGCGGCCACATTGACTCTTCCGAAATTGTTGGACTGAGTACAATATCTGCAAATTTTGAAAGAAATAGAAAAAAAAAATTTTCAGGATACCATTTTGTAGAAAAAATTATGGCCAAATTGAGTCCCTCAATAGAATAATGAAAACAGCAAACACGCATATCTTCGAAGTTGAACTGTTCAATCCATCTTCATCATCTTTCAAGAGAGCTATAAAGAAACTGCGGCCCCTTTACAATTTTATTTGTACTAACATTACTTTTTTTGAATATTGTATAATTAGCTTGGCCATTAATAAATGAATAAATAAGTATAATGATCTTGATTATCACTAATATCTTCAGATTCTCTCTCACTTGAATTAATTTTTATTTCATTCATTTTATTCGTATAGCTATTGTTTTATTATTTATATTTTATATAATGTCCTAGTACTGTTGCAGCACATTGAGCAAAGAGATCAAAATATATTTTTATTGTTCTCAATTATTATTTTGCAAACAAAATCATTTAAGTTCATTATTTTTCCATTCATTTTCTGAAAAAATATGAGTTTTACGTTGTGATTAATAAAATAAAAGTACAAATCGGATAATTTTTTATGAGCGCAATATGTTAAAAATATGTTTTCAAAAAAATGCATATATAATGCGTGTGTATTGCTGGGATGAGAAATATAGACTACTGGAAAATTATATGCATTAAACTGTCTGTTACTCATTAAACTACTATCAATATAGGTTTTATTCCCAGATTGTTTCATTTTAATTGTTACGTTATCTTATTCATTCTTTTGTTCTAAAATACACTAACACATAAATTCTATATCAGTAAGCCAATTAATTCTCAGTCCAAAATGAATACTTTTTCAAATCTCACCTGTTCAACACTCCTTTCCTTCAAAATAGTTTCAAATACTTGATTCTTCTTGATTTCCTCCAGTCTTTCAGCTATTTCTTTTCCTCTTTTGGGTCTCAACAAAACATAAATCTCTCCGTGCTCCGGAATGGTTCTCAAGATTTTTTCCAAGAGACATATTCCTACAAAACCACTGCCTCCAGTTATGAAAATACTCTTTCCTTTGTAGAATTCTCTCAGGCTTATTTCAGCAGACATTTTTATCCAAGTTCAATGAAAAAGCTAGAAAAAAAAACTTTTTTAATAGTTGTCATTAATTGTGTTTTGACAATTTTAATTTTTACTGATTACAAGCAAACCATACCAGAATGTTGAAATCAACTTGAACTCAAGGGGAACCGGCCGGCTGGTCAGGTTGACCACCTGCCAGGAAAGGCTAGCATTTTAAAGACCCGAATAACTGCAGTGTATATATTCCAGCTGCAGGCATCATATCAATGAACATGAGATATGGCAATAGATATGCTATCCTTCAGAGGGGACTTTGAGATGGTTATCCCGAGTTCATGGATGTTGAGCTCGTTAAAGATCCCTATCCCAGGTTGGAAACACTAGAGGATTTGGAAAAATTTTCGGTTGGGGGGAGTGTGCTCACCGGCGCATCGGTGTTTAACCCTGGTCGCAGAAATAGGCCGATGTTAAATAAAAAACTTGAACCCTATACCCTCAAAAACAAGTTGAAAAGTCCTTCAACTTTCTTTTTGCAGAGATAGAACGGTTGGTCAGGAGAGAATATTCTCCTTCTATAATACCCGCAAATATTTACCATCAGGAAGCAGTCCAGTGAACTAAAAAAATGATATCAAACCCCATTAATAAAAATACATTCAAATGGGGAAGACTATTAAGCAAATCCAATTATCATAAATTTCACCAAATTTGCATAATGTAAAATATATCTTATTCAACCTCCTTATAGATTGTTCCAACCACGGCTCTCCTACCCGAGAATTAAACGGAACCCTTCTTGTTTACTCCCTTTCTACCTACCATGGTTCCTTTTTAATAACAAATGCACTCAAGCCTTCTAAATATTATTCCACAGTTCCAGTTTGATAGGAAAATGAATATTTCATGAAATAAATAAATAAAAATATTATTATTAATGCATAATCTATATTTTATGATAAGTTATGGTTAATTATGTGCATACAGAAGTAGATTATGTTTTGTGTTGTTTTGCAGAAATTTTTTCTAATATATTATAATAATTTAGACTCTGTATAAAAGATATTGTTTGGATTTGGATACAAAATCTGTACAAATGAATAGTCAGTTATAATCAATACTAGGAATCCTTGATAAATTTCGAAAAACAAATATTTCGATTTTTCTGGTTATAAATTTACACTTGCTATCTCTTCCATCAGTCGTGGAGGAGGAAACAAGTTCAATATACATTTCACCAATTGAAATGACAGTTCAAATCAATCATTTGTAATATTTTTATTTCGGTAATAAACATATGAACGGTTTTGGGGCGCAAATATTGATAAATTGTAATTTCTGTTACTAGTAGTGAAAAAAATAAACACCATGGTTTAGAAGACTATTATAGTCCACGCGCCTGAAACTCCTCATCACTTTGCTCCTCAGGATTTAATCTTGGCGTTTGGGCAATCGTATTGTTACGAATACACTACGCCACTGACGTAATCGCATGCAACCGAGGAGATATTGGAATTTCCGATGTAAACAAACCTCGAACAAGTAGCTGCGACATCACATAAAGGTCGACCATTCTCTCAAGTTCACCGACAGGAGCGGAAAATTTCTGGAACTAATTAAATCTCTATATAAATGCATCGCATGCGAGCAACAGACAGTTTTTTTATTCGATGAATTGTTTGCTCAGTTGGAAGATAGTACAGTACAGTTAAGTAAGTGCAGTATTATGAACTGTAATTGATTTATTTAGTTGGCAGAAGGAGGAGGAACGTCGACAGAAGGAGGAGGAACGTCGACAGAAGGAGGAGAAACGTCGACAGAAGGAGGAGAAACGTCGACAGAAGGAGGAGAAACGTCGACAGAAGGAGGAGAAGCGTCGACAGAAGGAGGAGGAACGCCAGCAGAGAAAAAACAAGAGGAGGAGAAACGACGGCAGAAGAAAAACAAGAGGAGGAGAAACGACAGCAGAGAGAAAGACAAGAGAGGTAGAACGGCGAAAAAAAGAAAAACAAGAGAAGGAACAACAGCAACAGATAGCATTTTTCAAGCAGATGTTCCAGAAACCCGAGGAAAAAATGGCAGAACTGAAGGAAAAAGTTGGCACAGTACGAGAAGTAGCAAAAAAAGAAGTTACTGCGTTGCAATAATCGCGAGAAAAGAAGTCAGGGCTGTCCGAGACGAAAAGAAAACTACTAAAGCAGAAAATTGTTTCACTGAAGATCCAAGGCCACCGTGACAGGGTTGCCACATCGCACAATTCCGTTAAACCACCGACTTTTGATAGACAGTCGCCATGGTAAACAGTTTGAAGCTGCAGCAACGGCCAATGGGTAGGACCATGAAGAAAAGGCTGATGCACTTATGGTGGCTTTGACCTACTTTGGCAATGTTACAAACCATCCTAGAAGACCAGCATCGCAAGTATAGAGACCTGATTGTGGCTCTGGAATTGAAGTATGGCGAGAAATCTCTAGAACAGCTGTACCGGGCACAGCTGAAAACACGAGATCAGAAATCGGGTGATTGTATGCAAGAGTTTGAGCAGACGTACAGAGTCTTATGCAGCTTGCCTACCCAGATGACCGGAGGATTTCAAAGAATTAACACTCGGCGGTGCTGGTATTTATCGACAGATTGAGAGATATCCAAATGCAAAGGACTCTAAGATCAACACACTTCAAGAAATATTGGTGAAGCCCTTGTTGGTCTCTTGGAAGTGGAAGCGGTATGGATCCAAGAGCTACCTGAGGAAGAAGCACAAAGTGACAGCATAAAGCAGATGTTTAGTAAAATATTAGAAAAACTGGAACCCAGAATTAGCAGCACTACTAACCATTCAAGAGGAAACTGATTCAGATGTGGTAGGACCGGCATGTCAAGAGAGATTGCAGGGTGGAGGTACCACCACGCTCTTCATCACCTGCCAGAACACCCCCACATTCTCACCTGCAAGGACAAGATCATCTAGAGAGTCCTCAGATAGGTAGTAGGAAAACTAAAGTTAGTCAGCATATTGGGGCGCATGCTGGCTAGCAATAACGGAGCCTTCAGGGTCACCCACGTCAACAGAATCAGAAGAACTACCGATAGTTTGACCATCAGAGGAAAGGTGAATCAAAGAGACACCATACGCACTATAGACATTGGTGCATCAGTTTCCCTGGTGTGGACCAACGGTATACTAGAACCAGATAGTAAAAAACCAATTACATCCATTTTCGTCCTACGAATGGTCACTGGAGAGAATTCACTGATATGAGGGGAAGCTGACATCACATACTCTCCGAAAGAGTTTTAGTGGGCATACACGAAGACGTTAAGGAAAAGTCTGCCTTCACTACTGGTGCGGACTGTATCAGTTTACCATTATGCCTTTTGGTCTCTATAATACCCCAGCGACCTTGAGAGATTGATGAAAAACTTGCCTGGTTATGGGAAGAAATGTCCAGGAATATCTGGCCAACCTGCGTGAAGTTTTCGGATGTTCAAGGAGTTCCAACCCCAGAATAAATCTTCAGAAATGATCCCTATTCCAGAAAAAAGTTGATATCTTGGCCACAGAGTAACGGCAGAAAGAATTCAAACCAACGAATCTAAAATACAGGCTATTCGAGACTGGCCAACACCAAGAGATAAACAAGGTGAGAAGCTTCCTAGGCCTGTGTACCTATTACTGCCGCACATACGGGTATTTTGGTTATTTAGGCGGCCATAAGTCAATTTCGTAGAACTGACTGCAGGTAGAAAAAAAATCCTGACCAAGTTAAATAGCTACGGATATCAATAGGCGACCCTTTATTTGTCACTCCAGGTAATGGTGGAGTAGAAATTTCAGTCGATACTCGGGCCTATTTCTAAGTGCATTTAAGCCATGGTTTTTCTTTCTGTGGTTGACGAAGTTCCAGAAATGTTTTATATTCTTACCTACGTTATTTTCCACACCTTTTATATAGTTATCGTAACATTCTTTACTCATTATTTTACACTGTTTTCTTAGTGCAGAAAACATTAAATAATCATCCCAGCTGTTACTAATTTTTGTGAGCTTTTTTCATTTCAAATATCAATGATTTCATATTATTGTTGAACCAACTAGGAAATTTTGGCTTGCTGGAGCAAATATAGGGAATGAAATTATTTATGCCTATATATGATATTATAGAAAGTTTCTGTTGCATGATTGATATCCGTTATACTACCTAGCTGATCTTGATTGATATCTGTTATACTACCTAGCAGTCTACAGTGAACAGGTAGAAGTGCAATGTAATCTCCTCTCTTGAATTTGAAGTAAAAATTTTCAAATTTCAGATCTTTGAAGTCTTTGTTAGAGGTAATTGATGATACTGTGGCTGGATGATATGGGTCACAAGGCAACAAACAGTCATTAGCAATTTCTACCGTGATTATGTCTTTATCATTCGTGAATATCAGGTCTAACATAACACCGAAACAGTTTTTAATGGAGTTTGATTGAAAGAGATTATGAAATGCTAGAGATTCAATAAGAATTTGGACAGCATTATTATTATTGTATATTGCTGATACACCTAATTCGTCATTGTACCATTAGACATTTGGCAATGTATAGTCACCGTACAGAAGCAGCTTTTTTTCGGAAAATCTCTCTATAACACTGTCTACAGTTGCACAATGATAATAATAATAATAATGTTTATTCACTCGAAATATGAAATATGATACAATAATTTTAGAGGGTTTCGTGAATATAGACCATGACAAGAGCTGGGTGGAAGATAAATCCCACCAATAATTAGCTCATCGCCATAAGCAAATACGTTGACAAATATTTGTTCCACGTTATTATTGTTGATAGCTATGACATTAGTGGAAGAGTTCTTCTTCACCGCAATGAGAACGCCTCCTCTTCTGTGTTTTTGACTTGTTAGTATTGTTTGATCCTTCCTATATATGTCATATTGAGACAAGCCAAGTTCTTGGATATTTTCTTGGAGCCATGTTTCAGTGAAGACAATAATATCATGGTCACTGATGGCTACGCTAAGTTCTAAAGTCCTAATTTCAGTTCTGATTCCTCTAACATTTTGGTAGTATATGTGCACTATGTTCTGTTCAGTCGAGAGCTGCCCGTAGAATTTAGTTTTTTCCTTGAGAGGTGCTAGAGACAATTTTCGATATTCCCTTTAGGTATCGGATGGTTAGATTGTTTTCTCCTTTTTCAGTCCTATCATTGAGTTGTTGCCGAAGATTTCTAAGGTGGTTGCTGTGATTGAGAGTAAAATCAGATCCAACTCTTCCAGATCTTCTTCTTCATTCTTCCAGTTCATGGACTACTGAGTCGAAGTCGGTTTGTTGTTCAGGAGATGTTTTAGCATGTTTGATTGTAGTGCGCACTTATTTTTTGTTCGAGAGCTTCAATTTCCTTTTTCATAATTGGCAACAATCCAAGCCCTTCCTGGCAGTCACTGCAAAAATATTTCAGTATTCTTTTTTTTTTGCTGGCAAGAATCATCTTCATTGCACCCTTTATCACATTTAAAGCATTGCATGATTCCTTGGTTAGAAATTATTGGGCACGCCACTGGTGAAAGTTGTTATTCTTTTTATCAGGTCATTACTGCTGCAAGTTTTTTTGTGTGAGCTCACTGGATTCTTGATACCTGATGAATGTTCGTATTCCTTTTTCAGGTATTTTTTGCAGGTGATAAAAAAGAAGGTTGTTTGTGTTGGGCTCACTGGATTCTTAATGTCTGATATTTATTACGATTATTTCACAGTTGCATTAAATTATACTAATTCACTTATTTTCAGATGGCTGGAATTTCGTTCAGCACCATGTGTTGAGGATACACCTTTCTACATTTTTATTTTGATAGGTACTTTTTACTGTCAAAAGTTACTTTTTTAGTAGGAGTTTGTTACTATTTTTATTGCCTGAGTACAACACTGCTCGCTCACACACCTGTTTATTATAATACTAATAACTTGGGCAGTTTCTTATTTGGTGTATTTTCAGTCTACCTGCAGGATTTTTTTTATTTCTGATCTGAAAATATTGTGGCGAATTGTATTTTTCATATTTTGAGGTAGTTATTGAATTAGAAGTCAGTAATGTATGACTTCTTTGACCAACTATCTTGTTGGTGGATGCAACTGGTACATTGTTATTTATTTTATTTAGAGTCTCATATTGATATGAGACTGAAACAAATTTAGGTCTTTCTAATGAAAATAGGAGGATATTTTATAGAAATGATATCTAGAAGTTCTTTATATAAGTGATCACTGGATGTCTATGAGCCAGTTGTTGTATTGTTTGTCTCCATATCGTTTTTAGGTAGATTTCATAGAAATACTACCTATTGAGGACGTCACCATCTCCGCCGATCAAAGTACCCAGAATACCGTCAGTTCGAAAAAAAAATGCATATATACATATATATATATATATAATATATATATATATATATATATAATATATATATATATATATATATATATAAATATATATATATATATATATACAGGGTGTAACTGAATAAGTGTAAAACATTTAAGGAGGTGATTCCTCATCGAAAAAAAGATAGGATCTTTCATATAAAGAAACTTCATTGGAGCATCCCTTGTTAAGATACAGCCCCTTAAAGGGGCTACATAAAATTTGTATAACAATTTTTTTCACAAGCACTGAAAAAGTTACAATATTGAAATTAACCTGACGTTTTTATAATTCCAGCATAAAAACTAGATTTTTTATTATTTGGTTTACCCCATGGTTGTAAGGGGTGAAAAACGCAACCCCTAAAATTTATTTCCAATGTAACTTTTTGTCTTATTATTTGTTTACCATTTAAAAATTTATTTCCGATAGCCTGTTCCATTCTAAACAAAAAATGTCCCTTGGGTTTTTTGCCCAAAATAAACCAGTAAGCAGCAAAACATTATTTTACGAACAACTACAGAAATACATCGTCATAAATGCGAAAATACGAAACTAATCTATCTAGTAGGTCGCTATTAGCGATAGTGACAATTAAATTGGTATGACGCTGCAGTTTGGGAATTTCGAAATTGAATTAATACTAATTGTGTGTTGTTGTTCTGTTCTTAATTTGTTACTTTAATAATTCAATTGTTAATAAAATGGCATACACAAATGAGGAAATGGCTGATATGCATTACGTTTACGGTCTGTCGCAGGGGAATGGGTTAGAAGCTTCCTGATAGCCTGTTTCATTCTAAACAAAAAATGTCTCTTGGGTTTTTTGCCCAAAATAAACCAGTAAGCAGCAAAACATTATTTTACGAACAACTACAGAGATACATCGTCATAAATGCGAACTGGATTTATTGTTATTTTGTAGTTAGTACCTGCATTAAACGATTAAAGGGTAATAAACAAAACTAAGTTATTAATAACAAAACACACAACATGTAGAAATCATAGTGAATGTTCAATATGTCTACCTTCAAACATTACGCATGTCTAGACGTCGGCGCATTGAGCCACGTATTCGCTCAAATATTCCTGGAGTCTCTCTGATTATTCTGCACGATCGAAGATGCGGTTTCTAAGTCCTCTACATCGCGAACAGGAGTACGATATACCAAATGCTGTGAATGGCCCCAAATAGAGAAATCGAGAGGATTGAGATCCGGGGATCGAGCGGGCCATTTATGTGGTCCTCCTCGACCTATCCACTGATTTGCATATGTTTCAGTTAAATGCTGACATGCTACTTGACTAAAATGGGCGGGAGCCCCATCATGCATAAAAACATATCCCTTCTGACGCCCAAAGGAACTTCCTCCAGCAGTACTGATGCACTTCTTTAAAATTGAACGTATGCCTCACCATTTAATCGAGGAGGTAGAAAATGAGGCCCAATTAAATCATCCCCAATAACTCCGAGCCACACGTTAAGAGAAAACTGTTCTTGATGGCTAGTTTCGACAATAGCGAGGGTTTTCATCAGCCCATATGTGGTAATTATGAAAATTAATAATCTTGTCCCGAGAAAAACTACATTCGTCTGTGAATTCTATCGCCTTCAGAAAGTCTCAATTTCTTCTAATCATTTCCAGCATCCAATTGCTAACTTCACGACGGTTTGCAAAGTTTCGCGGTAGCAGTTCCTGTACTCGTTGCAGAATGGTAAGGGTATAAGAGTTGTTCCTTTAAAATTCGAAATACCGCCATATGATCAACATTTAGCTGGAAAGCAATCTTTCTAGTACTGGTAGTAGGTTGTTCTTCAATCAAATTAAGTACTGCTTCCTCAAGCTGTGGTGTTCGTATTCCTCGATGGCGACCACAATCCTGCGTTCTTTGTCGAATGAACCATATTCTCGTAATCGTTGATGAAGTCGAGCAAATATTCTATGTGAAGGATGCTGCCGTTGAGGATACATTTCAGCATATCTTCTAGAAGCTTCTAACCCATTCCCCGCGACAGACCGTGAAACGTAATGCATATCAGCCATTTCCTCATTTGTGTATGCCATTTTATTAACAAGTGAATTATTAAAGTAACAAATTGAGAACCGAACAACAACACACAATTAGTATTAATTCAATTTCGAAAATTCCCAAACTGACAGCGTCATACCAATTTAATTGTCACTATCGCTAATAGCGACCTACTAGATAGATTAGTTTCGTATTTTCGCATTTATGACGATGTATTTCTGTAGTTGTTCGTAAAATAATGTTTTGCTGCTTACTGGTTTATTTTGGGCAAAAAACCCAAGGGACATTTTTTGTTTAGAATGGAACAGGCTATCGGAAATAAATTTTTAAATGGTAAACAAATAATAAGACAAAAAGTTACATTGGAAATAAATTTTAGGGGTTTGCGTTTTTCACCCCTTACAACCATGGGGTAAACCAAATAAATTACTGGCTAAGTGTCTTTTGGTAGTACAAAACGTCAGGTTAATTTCAATATTGTAACTTTTTCAGTGCTTGTGAAAAAAATTGTTATACAAATTTTATGTACCCCCTTTAAGGGGCTGTATCTTAACAAGGGATGCTCCAATGAAGTTTCTTTATATGAAAGATCCTATCTTTTTTTCGATGAGGAATCACCTCCTTAAATGTTTTACACTTATTCAGTTACACCCTGTATATATATATAGAGAGAGAGAGAACGCACTATTGGTGTCGTGGATTGGCCTATGCTGACATCTGTTGGTGACCTATTAATGTGCACGAAATTTCGTGTCATTAAAATTCCACGACAACAGGTCTAAGCTTCAACACAAAGATTATGGGTGTCACTATCTATAATTTGATATATTTGATATATATATATATATATATATATATATATATATATATATATATACAGTGTCACACATAAAGTACGCAACATATGGAAGTTTTTTTATTAATAGATATAATGAAAATTTGACTTCGCAGTTAGTTTGTGCTTGAAAAATGAGTAAAAAACAGCCTCTTTCCTTTGTCATGTGCTACTCTAAATCTGTCAAATTTGAAATTTTTTCGAAAATCCTCAAAAAATCAGTTTTTTTTGGAAATTTCGAAAAATGCCAAAGAAAAAGTTGCTCAGTTTCCAATTTTATACCTTTGCTCCAAATTTGGACTCTCTACTGTCACTTCGACTTTTTTCCAATTTTTTAATTTTTGGAATCTTTCGCTCTACCGATTCGAACGAAACATGATTCAAATATCATAATTTTGATGAATACGAGACTTCAATGTCATACATGCCTAGAAAATACCCACATTGGCCTGTTATCAGAAAAAAAAATGCACCTCCAGAAATTCTCTTTGTTGTTGCAAAGTTCATCTAGTTTTTTCATTTCATTGTGAAACTGATTCGGATTCTCAATGTATGGACGTTAATATGTCAGTAATCGAATGAACGAATTTCTCTTCATTCTTATAACACTAGTATTTCTTTTTTTGACAGATTTGTATCCCGTTAGCTGCAGATGAGTTCGAAATATTTTGATGTAGTTTGCACCCAACA
This sequence comes from Gonioctena quinquepunctata, assembly GCA_018342105.1. Classification (NCBI taxonomy): domain Eukaryota; kingdom Metazoa; phylum Arthropoda; class Insecta; order Coleoptera; family Chrysomelidae; genus Gonioctena; species Gonioctena quinquepunctata. The sequence goes on along the minus strand of JAFIRS010002085.1, from coordinate 2,676 downwards.
GTGTGACTGTTGGATGTAAACTTTGATGTAATTTTCGAGCAAATAATAATTTTTTGCAACGTTTCTTGAATTAATTTCATAAATCTCATATTCTTTATTTCCACCATTGAATGTGTAAAAAACATTAAACCAAAATAACTATAACCAAATTCACAACAAAACATCGTAACATTCATTGATTTATCTCAATACTCTTATAAAGAACCCGAATTCATCATTCAGTATGCCGTCCTTCCCGTTCTATACAAATTATAGTCCTTTCATTCACAGACTTTGTGGCATTTTAATAAATAGGGATTTATATTAGCAAACACTCAATGGTATTTCTAAATGTTCTTTGTTTGCAAATGGTCTGTGCTTATACACTTTTGTTTCAGATAACCCCATAGAAAAGTCCATTGGAGATAAGCCCGGTGATCTTGGTGGCCAATAATCTTCCCAATCTCGTCCTATCACTTTGCTCCCTAAACATATCTGACTGAGACACCGATTCACTTCTACCGCTTGTGGATCGGTGCCTCGCAGTTGATACCACAAATTTCGTCAGAGGCAGATTATCCAAAACTTCAGACAACTGATTCATAATGAAATTTCTGTACATGTCTGCTTAAAATTTTCTTAAAAAATATGGTCCAATTATTTGTATGTAATAAACCACACCACACATTTGTCTTGAATGAATATTGGTCACGGCATTCTATTACAAAATTTGGATTATTGTTGGACCACCAGCGACAATTTTGGGAACTAACTGTTCCGACGGAAAGTTGTCTCGCCTGTCCATAAATCCTGTAGGGAAATGTGATATCATTTTCTCTCTCACCTTGGAACAAAAATGAAAATCCTGCTCGAATATCGAAATCTCTTTCTTCAAGAGTGTGTATACCTTATTGGGTTATGTGGTTTCTTGAAACGATTGTCTACAGAGCCAGTTTCTTTGAATGTTTTCAATATCCTTCCCACTGTACTAAAGTGAATATTTCTTCCTGGATGCCGGTGATTGAAAATACAAGCAACATCTCGATATGGCACATTCTCACCACATAAAAGAACGATTTCCACTTTGTTTGTGTGGACAACATTGTACATAAAACTTATTTGTGAATTATAAATGTACGAAAATCTGTACACAAAACTCGATTTATTAAACGCAATAATTTGACATTAACCAAAACTAAAAATTTGTTTCAAAAGCCTACTAAGGGAAAATTTTATTTTGATTCGATCAATTGTACTCTATTTTTTTCCCGAGATGTTGCATTAGTCTTGTATTGTTTAAAATCACGAAATTTTATATCATGTTTAGTACAAATCGCTGGAACGAAAGTCTTTTGAATAGTTTTGAAACTGTAGATCATTGTTTAGTTTAAAGAAAAGTATGATATTTCGGGTTTGTTTGTAACTGAATTATTGGTCAGAAAAATAAACTGGATAAAAATCTAATAAAAAAAGAAATACGAGTGTAATAAGAATGAAGAGAAATTCGTTTATTCGATTACTGACATATTAACGTCCTTACTTCAAAAATCCGAATCAGTTTCACAATGAAATGAAAAAACTTTGCAACAACAAAGACAAATTTCTGGAGGTGCATTTATTTATTTTTTTCTGGTAACAGGCCAATGTGAGTATTTTCTGGGCAAGATATGATATTGAAGTCTCATATTCATCAAAATTATGAAATTTTAATCATGTTTCGTTCGAATCGGTAGAGCGAAAGATTCAAAAAATTAAAAAAATTGGAAAAAAGTCGAAGTGACAGTAAAGAGTCCAAATTTGGAAAAGGTATAAAATTGGAAATTTTTTTTTCTTTGGCATTTTTCGAAAATTCTAAAAAAAACTGATTTTTTGAGGATTTTCGAAAAAAATGTAGAATTTGACAGGTTTAGAGTAGCACATGACAAAAGGAAAGAGGCTGTTTTTTACTCATTTTTCAAGCACAAACTAACTGCTAAGTCAAATTTTCATTATACCTCTTAATAAAAAAAACTTCCATATGTTGCGAACTTTATGTGTGACACTGTATATATATATATATATATATATATATATATATATGTATATATATATATATATATATATATATGTATATATATATATATATATATATGTATATATATATATATAGTAGTTCGAAAATAGCGGCTGCTGAAAAAAAATATCAACCTTTCATTTTCATATCAATATTGGCAAACTATAGGTCATTTGATAGAGCTTCATGAGCTGCGCAACTTTCATTCGAAAAGTTCTTTCTATAAGATGTACACACAAACAGAAAATTGCTATAGTAGTATAGTAGTGTATGTGATTAATTTTCAATGAATTCATATTCTGTTTGCTCCTGTATTTCAAGTTCTTTTATTCGTGTCAATCAGCTTTACAGATAATAAAAATGCATTCTATAGTTATGATATTGTAACGAACCTAGGCCGGACCTGTCGCCTCACACGTTGCCATCGACAGCGATGAGATCATCCCCGGAGATATTCGAGAACCATCCAGTCGCTCTTCCGCGGAAAACAACGGTCAATATTGGAAACAATTGGAACATGCCGTCGCCAACTGCCGGAATTCGAAAGATCGGGAATCCTGTGACGGAGATAAATAGGTAGCCCTCAAGATGGCACGGACAGTCTGAACGAGCCCATACGATCGAGCCATACATGGCATCGTGCA